>JADFUC010001288.1:0-105388 GCA_019722365.1 Lithospermum erythrorhizon | reverse complement strand
CTAGTTACGTATTGCTCGAATCGGTCGCGCCGTTTTTGTTTCGCTGCATTAAAGTATTAGGAATTCTTGATTTTGTCAAATGAAATCATACCCATGCTAATATTAGCAACATCGAAAAACTCTTACTAATTCCGCTCGGATAAGAAAAAAAATGCATTTTTCTTGTCGCCGAATCGAGCAAAGGACATTTTCATTTTCACATTAAAAGCATTAGAATTGCCGATTTTCTCAAAGCAAAATCATACCTGCGCTTAATATTAGGGGAACATCGAAAAAAACTGCATTTAATTCCGTCTTTCCGGAGAAGAAAAAATGCATTTTTGTTGTCAGCCGAATCGAGCCGTGCCATTTGTTTTCTCGCATTAAAAGTATTGTAATTCCCATTTTATCAAAGAAAATCATACCTACGCTAATATTAGGGGAACATCGAAAACTCGCACGATTCGCTCGATAAGAAAAAATGCTTTTGTTGTCGCCGACCGAGCCGTGACGCTTTTTTTCGCTGCATTAAAAGCATTAGAATTGGCCGGATTTTCTCAAAGCAAAATCATACCCACGCTTAATATTAAGGGAACATCGAAAAAACTCTACTGATTCCCGCTCTCGATAAGAAAAAATGCATTTTTGTTGTCACGAATCGAGCCGTGATGTTTTTTGTTTTCTGCTATTAAAAGCATTAATTCCTCGATTTTACTTCAAAGAAACATCATACCTACGCCTAATATTAGGGGAATAAAAAACTCGCACGATTTCGCTCGATAAGAAAAATGCATTTTTGTTGTCGCCGACCGAGCCGTGACGCTTTTTGTTTCGCATTAAAAGCATTAGAATTGGCCGTGGATTTTCAAAGCAAAAATCATACCCACGCTTAATATTATGGAACATCGAAAAACTCCTACGGATTCCGCTCTGATAAGAAAAAATGCATTTTTGTTGTCGCCACCCAGCCGCGCTGCTTTTTTGTTTTCAAGATAAAAGTATTAGAATTTTGATTTTGTCAAATGAAATCATACTCCATGCTAATATTAGGGCAACATTTAAAAAAATCCCCATTAATTCCGTTTGATAAGAAAAATGCATTTTTTCTTGTCGCCGAATCTAGCAAAGGATATTTTTCGCTTTCGCATTAAAGCATTAGAATTGCTGGATTTTCTCAAACCAAAATCATACCTACGCTAATATTAGGGGAACATCGAAAAAAATTCGTACGGATTCCGTTCGGATAAGAAAAAATGCATCTTTTGTTGTCGCCGAATCGAGTCGTGACGTTTTTTGTTTTCTCGTATTAAAAGCATTAGAATTCCTCGATCTTCTCAAAGAAAATCATACCTATGGATAAGAAAATGCATTTTTTCTTGTTCTAATCGAAAGCAAGGACGTTTCGCCGTATTAAAAGCATTAGAATTACGGATTTTCTCAAAGCAAAATCATACCTCGCGCTAATATTAAACATCAAAAACTCGCATTTAATTCGCTCGAGAAGAAAAATGCATTTTGTTGTCGCCGAATCGAGCCGTACATTTTTGTTTTCAGATTAAAAGCATTAGAATTCGTCATTTTATCAAAGAAAATCATACCTACGCTAATATTAGAGCATCGAAAAACTCGCACGGATTCTGCTCGGATAAGAAAAATGCTTTTTGTTGTCGCCGAATCGAGCCGTGACGCTTTTTGTTTTCGCAGACAGCATTAGAATTTCCGGATTTTCTCAAAGAAAAATCATACCTACGCTAATATTAGGGACACATCGAAAAAAACTCGTACGGATTCCGTTCGGATAAGAAAGAATGCATTTTTTGTTGTCGCCGAATCGAGACGTGAGGTTTTTTGTTTTCACGTATTAAAAGCATTAGAATAACCTGATTTTCCCAAAGAAAATCATACCTACTCTAATATTAGGGGCACATCGAAAAAAACTCGTACGGATTTCGTTCGGATAAGAGAAAATGCATTTTTTGTTGTCGCCGACTCGAGCCGTGACGCTGTTTTCGCGTATTAAAGCATTAGAATTGGCCGGATTTTCTCAAAGCAAAATCATACCCACGCTAATATTAAGGGAACATCGAAAAACTCGTGACGGATTCCGTCGATAAGAAAAATGCATTTTTTGTTGTCGCCGAATCGAGCCGTATTAAAGAGTTTTCGCATTAAAAGTATTAAATTTTGATTTTGTCAAAATGAAATCATACCCATGCTAATATTAGGCAACATCGAAAAAACTTCTGCTTAATCTCCGCTCGATAAGAAAATTTTTTTCTTGTTGCCGTAATCGAGCAAAGGATATTTTTCGTTGCATTAAAGCATTAGAATTGCTGGATTTTCTCACAAAATCATACTCAAGGCTATTATTAGGGGAACATCGAAAAAACTTCGTGACGTAATTCCGCTCGAGAAGAAAAATGCATTTTTTGTTGCCTTCTAATCGAGCCGCCATTTTTTGTTTTCTATTAAAAGCATTAGAATTCTATTTTATCAAAGAAAATCATACCTACGCTTAATATTAGGGAACATCGAAAAACTCTACGGATTCCGCTCGATAAGAAATGCATTTTTGTTGTCGCCTTTAATCGAGCCGTGATGTTTTTGTTTTCTCATATTAAAAGCATTAGAATTTCATTTTACCAAAGAACATCATACCTACGCTATTATTAGGAACATCGAAAAACTCTGACGGATTCTTTCGCTCGGATAAGAAAAATGCATTTTTGTTGTCGCCAATCGAGCCGTGACGCTTTTTGTTTCACAGACAGCATTAGAATTTGCCGGTTTTCAAAGCAAAATCATACCTACGCTTAATACGGCGGAACATCGAAAAAACTCCTACGGATTCCCGCTCGGATAAGGAAAAATGCATTTTGTTGTCGCCGAATCGCAGCCGTCAAGTAAGAGCCAGTATTAAAAGAGTTAGAATTCTGATTTTGTCAAATGAAACTCTCATACTCCATGCTAATATTAGGGCAACATCGAAAAAATCCTTTACTAATTCCTTCGTCGATAAGAAAAATGCATTTTTCTTGTCGCCGACCAGCAAAGGATATTTTTCTGCTTTCAGCTGCATTAAAAGCATTAGAATTGGTTGGATTTTTCTCAAACCAAAATCATATTCCATTGCTAATATTAGGGGAACATCGAAAAAATTGCATTTGGATTCCGCTCGATAAGAAAAAATGCATCTTTTGTTGTCGCCAATCGAAGTCGTGACGCTGTTTTCTCAGATAAAGCATTAGAATTCTCGATCTTCCCAAAGAAAAATCATGGCCTATGGGATAAGAAAATGCATTTTTTCTTGTCTCCGTAATCGAGCGCTGACGTTTTTCGTATTAAAAGTATTAGAATTGCCGGATTTTCTCAAGCAAATCATACTCAAGGCCAATATTAGGGGAACATCAAAAAACTGCATTTAATTCGCCTTGAGAAGAAAAATGCATTTTTGTTGTCGCCGAATCGAGCCGCGCTATTTTTGTTTTCAGATTAAAAGCATTAGAATTTACCATTTTATCAAAGAAAATCACACTCTACGCTTAATATTAGGAGCATCAAAAACTCTCAGACGGATTCTGCTCTCGGATAAGAAAATGCTTTTTGTTGTCGCCGAATCGAGCCGTGACGCTTTTTTGTTTTCGCTGCATAAAAGCATTAGAATTGCTGAGCTTAAACCGGGGAAAATGAGCTCAGAAATTGTAGAATCCAGTATACGCAGCACGACTGCGTGGACACGAATGCAAATTCAAAAGGGGGAGTGGCCTCAGTTTCACCTTTTTCTTCCTGGTTGCTCGCTTTTGCACCCAATCCGCTCAAATTCGCTCTATAAATGCCAAGTGCCATTATTCAAATAATGAATGGGCTTATCTCGTGAGTCAAGTAACAAACGTTTTCTTTATTTGGTCATTAAGGGTGTTTAGTTCTCCTTAAATGTTGGTTAAAACTTTCTTTTGATTCCAGCCTGCCCATATATTCATCCTTTCCAATGTACCTTTCTCCACAATATAGAATCGTAATTACACACACGCATACACCAAAGGTAGAGCCCTATCCCCTCTTCATTTTCATTGTTTTTGGCCCGAAGTGATAGTACCAAGCTCTGCTCATCGTTTCGTCGGTTGGTTCACTAGTACTAGTGGTGCTCAACCGCTGCGGTTTTATCTCGAAACACCCCTCTCAGAATCCTCGAGTTCAAGTGGGAAGAGATTTAACTGCTTTTAAGAAAAGTACGCTCACGCTGCCTTCATCCGGCTACTTTTGTATTGTTCGATTTTTCCGTGGTTGTATATGAATAAATTATTGTTGTTTCTTTAAAAGTTATTTATTTTAACTCCGTATATATATATATATATATATATACATACGTAAAAAAAGTTCAAGGCAAGATAAATATTACTGAATGAAATGAAGGAACGCCCACCAAAGTGTTTGACCAACCTTTTTAGTAATGAAGATGGAAAACTTCTGACGATTGAATAAAATCTAACAACATACGAAGTAAAGTTAAACGGAATATATGGAGGACATATCATACTATCAATCGGTTGGATATATCATTCTTTAATTATATGTGTATCCAGGACGGATCCGTGGATTTGAAAGACGAAGATTCATTTTATTCAATTTACAACTTTTAGTCTTACTACTCCATTTATTAAGATGTCTACTTTATACCGGGTTTACACTATAACTTTATTTGTATTTTCCTCATTCCCATTGCTTGATATCGGTTAATAAAATCTCGGTTATTAAGTTCACTTTAACACTTATAGTTCACTACAAAGTTAACAATCCTTCTTAAACCATATTATATGGTACTTTTTAATAGCGGTTATTAAGGCCGGTATGAAAATTTCGATTCCCCGCCTCTAAGCCAATAGTGCGGGAAATTCAATTTTTTTAATTAATGTTGGCGACGGTATAACGCCGGGTGCATGTCAAATTTCGTGATTCACTTATATATATATATATATCTCACATTACATCTTTTCTCAAGGAAAATTATATGCATAACTTGAACAAAAATCAAATAAACATATAAACATGATCACTTCAAATTATATATTTCATATCTAAATATATCGGAACACTTATATTGACGCTTAACTGAAGTCTCTCGAAGAACAAACCATTCTCAAGACTAACATCTTCAAACACTCCAAGAGTAAATGCTTTGGGCCATAGATTTAAGACCCAAAATTCTCCCAAAGTTTCAAGACTAATAAGAATGACATGAATTGAAAAGGGAAATAAATTTATTACTGTGAGATTTTATGCTGCATTTCCTCAACGTGAAAGGTAAGTTCGTTGTCGCCGCAATCCACTATAAACTCGAGGAAAGAGCTTACAGCCTACTACTACTAGACCCATGCTGAGTATTTTCTAGTATTTGTGTGACGCATTCAAACTCATAAAAATAACCTAGTATTTATAGTCAAAGAGATAAACCTAACTAGACTTTCCTCGGGCTTCAAGTTGTCAAAGACCGCTAAAACAAGCCTTCCGTAATCCGCTGCCGAGAGCGGCGAGATCGACCGTGGGGCGTCCCACCGCTTCGAAAAATCGGGCTGACTCCAAAGCGTCCTCGACGCCGGGATCAAGGTCGCGCCGACCAAGCCCGACCTTCTCCTCGTGAAATTGGGTTTAACACATACAATCTCCCACTTGAAGACATATTTCGCTTCTGCCGCCATTGTTGTTGTCTGCTGAGCTATCTGTGTTGTCTCTCAAATGCTGAGGAGGTCCCTCTTTCAAATCCACATCATTACTAGATAACCTCATATAAGTACATTTGTTGGTGGATTCTTGAAATTGGTATGATGTTTCAGAAAGGAACTCTTATGATGTAACTATATTTTATTTCCATGTCCTATGGTGTTAAACATTTTGTGTTTTCTGGCTCATGGATATAATTGACTGAAACAAATGGCTCATTGTTTTGCACTGTACTTTTGGGTCAATTCGGAAACCGCCTCCCTTTTACCACAAGTGTAAGGTTGAGTACTATCCGACTAATTTAACCCATTTAAGAGAATTTTTTTCAGAGATATTGGAACATGTTAATGTATTCTTATTCTCTCTTCACTTCCAATCAATATTATGAATCCATGCCGGTCAACAACTTGATCTTGTCGAAAGTATAGGTAAAGTGGGACATAATTGGACATCTGCATTTCAAAGAAGCTTGCATACAATGGATGTTGGTGTAATGTACTATGTAGAGAAATATTTGACAAGTCTATTTTTAGCAGTCTAATGTACTTCATAATGGATCTTCAGAATCACAACATATCATGTACTTTTGGTTTAATCTTTCAAAGCTAAACTAACTGGAAAAATGGTGCATAAGACTATACATCACACTGACTTCTATTGTATATATACTTCAATCACATGTATATTCGAGGTGTTGAACAAGAACCTCCAAATACAAATTTACTTGAAACATGAATTGCTCGAGGAAGATGGGATGTTTGCTCGAATTCGGCAATGCTTGAATATGGATGTTGTCACTTTATCTGAGGAGTAGCTTAATTGAAGCTATTCTTCAGAATCTGAGTATGGCGGGCAAGATCCATCATCTACGTTCGCTAAAGGGTTGAACTCTGGGGAACTCGGATCAGTGCAACCAAGTACGAGATCAAGATTGCACCGGTCTCCCTGTAACGATAAACAAAAATTTCCAGAAAGAGATAAGGGGATCTGTTTATGGATCTTAGAAGTTTGCACTTTGGATAATAAGCAAGAAAGCATGACTTACTCCTTCAACAATCAAGTTTCCAATCATGGCACATCTATCACTTACAACACTTGTGTCTGGAAAGATGGCTCTGTCACATGCACCATCTTTACCCAATTCCTCAGCAAGGCCCTGCATATTAACAAGAATGATTGGAATCCTAATCCAAATATCAACTTGATCGGTTTTATTTAGTTTTTGAAGAGCGCATATATTTTGTTCTGGCGAATTGTAGCATTGCACAATGAGTAAAATCGATAAACACTGTTTGGTGATCTAAATCAACACTATTGTTGAATGTTGTCTCTTTGGAGTATATCAACAATCCCTGCAGATTTTTCATTATATTTTTTATGTTCCTACCTTCATTGAAACTTCCAGCACCTATCTGCTAAGAGAGTATATGGAACTGGACAATATCATGACCCTAATTACCTCACTGAAAAACTCCATAGGCTTATTCCTCCAAGCCTTTGGAACTTGGAATTTCAGCCTATATGGTCCATCCCATTCAGTCCCATTTGTGAAGGAGAAGATCAAACTCACAGCTGCAAAATTGTGAAGGTAAATGGAGGGAAATGTCTGAACTCTGAAGTAATCATGTTGTAGCGTACTAATTACTTACCGTGCTTGGGCACGCATATCTGGATCGTGTATATGGGAGCATCAGCTTTACCGCGAATTTTCTGAAGCATTGCCCGTGGTTCTCCACCACACATTATCGGCTGATTGAAACCTCCTGCATAGAATAAACTGTAAGCTTTGATGGAGCATTGGTTTTATATACATTCATATCAGAGGATAAGTGAGCAACCAAGAGAAGTTCAGACAATAACGACAGTTAAACGACAAATAAAACTTCTATTCCATATAGCATGAGAGCAAATACCATTGAAAGCAATGCCAAACTCCTCATTAGGAAGTAGATTTGTAGCAGCTGGATTATAGAAAAGCTTGAGTTTCTCGCCCTGTTCAATTTCATAGAGCACAATGAGAGAAATCATTCAAGGGGAATAGTATCAGGCCACATACCCAATTAACATGAAAGAGGAACATACTGCAGTTGGAGGAAGACCATTCATCGTTTTCCAGTAAACTGGCGATAATCCAAGATCGAATCTAGCCCATGACGGTAGCACATATCTGGGAAACGAAAATCGATAATATGAAGGCAGGATTCTTGGTGTGAGAAGAGGAGGTATCATAAACGTACCAATACATTAAGGAAGTCTAAAATGGAGATATCAACAAGAGCACTTACTCTTTCAGTTCCTCTGCAGGTTCAGTTGCAACTGAGGCAGCTGCCCTCACTTTTCCACTATGCTTAACAAACCTTCTCTTAACTGGATATCTCCGCATATCAATTCCCATGAAAGCCGAAACTGCATTCAGATGGTGAAGAGTATTAGATAATGATTTTTGAGCTCATTCCAATTTTTCCCCTTCAGCTATTAACTGTCATGTTATTAAAATTTTCAACCTTCAACAGTTGCATCGTCTGCAACGATTCGAATCAGTTTGAACCAAGAATGATATTAGCAATAACCTAAGGGCATGTGTTAGTTGATACTAGCTACTTTCTGTCACCTACGGGCTACAATAATGCTCAACTAATTTGTCCATGTCCATACTCGTCAAGAAGTCGAAAAGCGCTATCATCAAATCCTGGGAAAACTTAATTCAAGTTCACTATTTGAACCTTTTAGTATTTCTTGAGTTACTCCCTCACTGTTAAAATTATTTCTAATAGATTTTCCTCTTGCATATCTCATTCCACAAAACTTTGACTAGAGTCCTTTTGCCATAATTTGATCATATTAAAAAATTTCGGACAGTCCTTTAGCAATATAAATCCTTAATACTACAGGTGAAGAAATAAAATGAGAATATCGAATTGATCCAATAGTACAGTAATCCTACCATATCAACTTTGGGTCATACTTCGATTTTTAATGGGAAGATATAAATCGAGAGACTAATCAGCACTAACAAAGTTCTAACAACTTCCACATACCAAAATATGCATCAGAGCAAATTCAAGTATGAAATTCCTAAGAACAAGATAAAATTTTATAAATGCTCACCATAGGTACTTGATTCAATCTGCTTTGAGGAAGTAAATATGGCAGCATTTGCTGCTGCAGCTCCTGTAACCACCCCCGCCATTATTGATTATTTTGTACGTAATTAGGATTATATAACTACAGAGTAATGTTTCAAATAAAAGGATAGCATAGAGATAGAGTAACAAATAACAACCACATAAAAGTCCAAGAAAAAACAAATTCAACCAAAAATATCTCACTTACTAAAAGAAACAAGTTGGATCTCTTTGTTAAATTCGAATAGAAATATCTATAAACATAAAACAAACCAAAACCATACTAAGTCTTATCCAACCAAATGGGTTTGACTACATGCATATGACGTCTCAATTCGTTTATGTGTTGAGTCATTTCTTTTCTTAAATCCAAAAATATCAAGGTGAGAATTGTTTTAACCATGTCATATATATTATACTCATCTTCTTAGCTATACCACCATCAATCAAGCTTAGGCTGCTTATCATCTACGTAGAAACTAATATTCCCAAAAGGGTGCTGCTATATATGTTGGATATTTGAGATCGGGACTTGGTCGGGGCTGCTCCGACGTCAAAATCTTTGTTTCAGTTCGCATAGTCGGAGCTATACAAGCCCGACTCCAAGCCTCCCAAAGACGCTTTTGGCAGACGTTTTCAAACGCTTTATTTCAAAAGGATCATCTATTGCATGACAAGCTGCTAAGCAAATGTCTTAAATGCATGTTTCTCGTGGTTTTAAGGCATTCTAAGTATGACACTTTTACAACTAACATCAAAAGGACTTTGGAAATCAATTTGTGAAAAGATCCTATCGTTCATCCTATATTTTGGAATTTATTCAACAATCCAAAGAACTATCCGATCTACAATGGATATTGGTGGAAGTTCAACCATTCATCCAAGTCTTGTGACAACACCGAACATCTTTGACGTCATCAATCGACAATTGACGAAATGCATTGATCGCTGGGCAAAGATCGAGTCAACGGGTTCACATCCATCGATGTTTCTACATTCTCGAGTAACAATTTGGAGCCATTGCCCGATCACTCCGAGACGGGATGAACGCCGCAAGACTCCGCCACTCGGCTACTATCGCAGTGCCGAAAAACTACGGCCGACGCCAGAAGATATCTTCCTAATCCACTCTCAAAGACGCCAACATGTATAAAGCAATGAAAAAGGCAAAGAGAGATTGGGAATCCACTCTCAAAGACGCCAACAAAAAGTAGTTTAATCTCAAAAGGTAATTTATCGCTTTCATTGTTGTGCTAATTATAATGATCATACCTGATCCTAATACCCTCAGATATCGCAAAAACTACGAGTTGAATATCAGAAGTCCCTCGATTTAAATACAAGTTGGTGGAATTCTCTCAAAGTTTCCACCATTTTGGAATTCGTATCATAAAAAGATTCTTCGTTCTAACAAAACTTTTACGGTACAAAAATTGACTACTAATATGCAAGTTGAAGTTTAGAATCGTTCAAGGAAAGTGAATCTTGGATGTGAAAAAGCCAACTATGTTTCTGTTGAATCTTCTTCTAGGTTTGGTGAAAAATTCAAATACTTCAAAGGAAAGAAGAAAGAGTTTAAAAGATACTCTAGTATGAAGAAGGATCGTCTCTGCTTTCATTGTGGAAAGAAAGGACACATTCATGAGCGAGTATCAACAAGTGGTAAAGAATGGCACAAAGAATCCAAACAATGCAAGGAGCAATCAATCACGGATTTGGAATATGGTCGAGGTCAGGATCTCTAATATTGTCAGTAATGGTCACCGGTCAACAATGCAACCATTGGAAGCAGATTCATGATCGGGTGGTTGACTATGGAGCAATCCATTCATGTGTGCAACAACAAAGTTTGTTCAAGACTTACAAATGATGTAAGGATGCATGAAGAGATTTTCTATGGACAATAACGCAAGCAAAGCTTCAAGCGGCGAAGTGTTGAAATTTTCTTCACTAGTAGTGGTGCCAGAAATACTTAGTTGTAAACGACTCCGCCCCTGCGCCACCGGCCCGAAAGTAGAGTCATTAAAACCGGAACACCGTAGTCACCAAAACCGACGGACGACTCAGGCTTTAAAAACACACTGCTTTCATCCAAAATATAATCACAATTAAGTTTCCCAAATCAAAATGTTTTTAAAATTTATAATCCATCACCGATATCAAACGACTAACCCATAAATATAAAACAAAACATATCCCAAAAATAAAGTAATGCCTTCTATTAAGGTTATAAAGATGATACATACCGTATCCCGAATACAAACACAACAAATGACAAGGCTAAAAGTTTCAAAATAAAACTACAACAATCAAAACAGCTAACAACACATCAAAATCGCATCAGAGGATCCTCACACCGACGCTCACCTACCTACCGAACAAAACTCTCAAACAAATTCTACCACTGGCCAACCCGCACAAACGAACGCCCAACGCGAAGAAGTGCCAGAAGTTCATAGTTTCCAGCCAAATTTAACACAAAGTGAACTCCACCATACCTTAACGGTGACAAGAATATAATGATAGCCACACATGAATGAAATACACATATATCCGTGACTATCTAATCAGTCACATCAGAATCCCAAAAGAAAGCCTCATACAGGCTACGTAGATATCACAGAGTTTCAAAGAAACACACAATTCTAGAAAGACATCAAGAGACTAACAACGACTAAACTCTAGTCATCAAACCCCTATCTCTCTCATAACCCCACCCCAAGATATCAACCTCTAACGCGCATATGCTCAAATCCGGCTCACCCGCGTGAAACGGACTAATCAATAATCACCCCAAGACTTATACCGCAAGATAAAAGCCAAAACCGCACTTATACACAAAAAGAGTGCACACCAGACTCATACACTAAGTATAAGCAATTAATCAAGACTTCATACACAAAGTATAAGGCACACCGCACTTCATACACAGCATAAGGCACAATCGGGCTCTTATACACTAAGATAAGTGCACACCGTCTTATACACTCAAGATAAGGCACACACCGCACTTATACACTAAGTATAAGGCACACCGCATTCTATACACTAAGTATAAGGCACACCGCTCTCATACACTAAGTATAAGGCACACCGCACTTATACACTAAGTATACTACTTAGTATACACCAAAGATAAGCGCCAATAAGGTCACATATCCCGCAAGTGAAGGAGAGAGTCACCTAATCCCTGTAATCCCAATCGTAGGTCACCCCCCGATACTCAAGTGCCCTCAAACTCATGCATAACCAAACAACTACTCTACTCCCAAATAGTATTACAAAGACACAACTAAACATCCCACAATCAGAATCAATCACACCGACAGTGCCACAAACATATCAAAAGCGCTTGGTATGCCACAAACCTACAATAGTACCGATGCCACATAATATAATAAGGCCGCCAAGGCCACAGACTAGAATATAAGTCAGTAGTTCAAGCTACATTTACCTCCAAAGAATCTTCAACGCCGCTAAACACAATCACATAACACAACAATTACATGTATATCATTCTCATAATCATAACACAATAACACGTATATCAAAAAATCAAGTAAGTACGTGCAAAAGTAACACCCGTGAGATAAGACTACCTCTCGCTAGATACCGCAAACCTTCACAAAGACAATCAAGGTAACTCCGCTCTTTTCCACGATCAACGCTTAAACAACACCTTAAATTATAAGTAATCAAGACCTATTACTACCATGCTCGGAAGATACATAACCACAACTCGGGGAGAGAACTATCTCAAAATGCCTAACCTCGACGGATAAACTATCGAATTATAATCCCATCTTAATACAACCCAATCGATCCCCTAAAATTTCATCTTATTACTCAATCATTACCAATCAACCTATAAGTCATTTTAATTAATCAACAGTCCATAATTAACAACCTATACTCCTAAATATCAATTATACTCAAATTGAATTAACACTTTTTCAACATAATCCCCTTTAATCAATTTTAAATCACCAATCGAATATCACTAACAACTATAATAAGGTCCCAATATAACCTCCTACACATTTAAAAGCCTTATAAAAATATCCACATAAAAAAGTCAACCGCAAAAACCCAAAAGTCAACTCCGACCATACGCCCTCAAACGATCTCAATCAACAATTTAATTCATCACTAATACGTCACGTAACTCATAACCAACTAAAATTTATCATAAAATTCAATTATGGAAAATTCAACTAAAAGTCAACTATGTCAAAACCCAAGAAATATCTCGAAAGACTTGAAATTTCTTACCTTAACTCGGGAAGTTATATTCATGTGGGAGAACGATATTCTACAAACCCATCTTCGAAGCTCGAGGACAATCTGAGAGAAATGAAAAAAATGAAATTTTTGTAAGGGCGGGATAAATTCTGGCCAAAAACAAGAAAAACAAAGATGACGTATTGCCAAAGGATTTATTGCGGAAGATAAAGCGACGCCAAGATATTTTAAAACTCTCAGCCTCCCGTTTCTAAGCCAGTTAATTCTCCACATCGCATCTAAATCTCCACCTAACCCATTTCAAAGATAAAATTCTTCCACGGCAAACACTACTAAATTATAAATGTAATTCGGCTAAAAAATTTTACGAAATAATATTATCATCGAGATTATTTATATTATCCTGTCCTACCAATCGAAAATTTAAATTTTTTTTTTTTTTTTCGTGAATCAAGTTATTGCATTAGTGAATGTGTTATTTGTGCCTGAACTTAAGAAAAATCTAATTTCTCCTAGTCTTTTATGTAAGAAGCTGACCAAAGTCACACTTAATATGAAGTTGTACTACTAAAAAGTGAAATGTAGGAAAAGCATACTCCACCGGAGTGCAAGTAATGCTTTTAAACTCTCTATTATCAATTAATATTTGCTTTCCTTGGTTGATTCTTTTAATACTTGGCATGCTAGACTTGGTCATATTAATAAGAAATATATTTCATTTACGTCTAACCATGATTACTTGAAAGCCAATGGGAATGATGATGAAAAATGTTAAGTTTGTGTGAAGGCTAAAATGCCTAAGAAACCTTTCAAAAAGGTTGAGTGAAAAACCGAGTTACTTGAACTTGTGCACTCAGACATTTGTGAATTAAATGGATTGTATATAAGAAATGGTAAAGGTATTTACAACTTATCATTTACCTCATTCAAGATATACATATGTCTATCTACTAAGGCGTAAGGATGAAGCTTTTGAGAAATTCAAAGACTTCAAAAAGATAATGAAGAATCAAAAAGAGAAAAAGATTAAAATCCTAAAGAGTGATAGAGGTGGGGAGTATTCATGACTTGAATACCTTTCAGGCAAACGAAGGCATCATACAACAACAAACAACTCCATATTCTCCACAACAAAATGGTTTAGCCGAAAGGAAAAAACCGATCCCAATACGGTGAATCAATGTCATGAGTTCCACCATACCAAATAATCTATGGGGAGTGTTTTGTTAATGTACTTTGTCATGTATACAATAGGATCCCCTCTAAGAAGTTCAAGGTTTCACGGTATGAACTATGAAATGGCGGTAGAAAATCCAACTTGAAATATTTCAAAGTGTAGGGGTACATAGCCTACTATAAAAACTTTGATACAAGGTTTAAGTAGGGACCCAAAGGCATTAGATGTGTCTTTGTGGGTATGTAGAAAACTCTAAAGCATATAGAATCCTATATCTTGAAACTTTCAAGATAGTAGAATCCAGACAAGTGGAGTTCTTTCAAGCATGTCTAGATTAATTTCATGCTCCTATTGATGTCAGCTGGGCGAGACAAACTAAAGACTTAACTGGGGGTAAACGTGAACAAGAGAGTTTGGTGGAATAAGCTTTTGAACCTAGACGTAGTCAAAGGACTAGAGTTGCAAAACACCTAGATCCTGACTTTATCTATGAGGTTATGTTAGTGGAGGAGATCGAAATGATATAAAGGTTCACCCTACTATGCATTTAATGTGCAACACGAGATAATCAAAACCTGTGAGGAAGCTATGGCTTTAAGAGATGCTGGTTTCTGGAAAGAAGCTATAAATGATGAGATGAATTCCATCATGTCTAACGGCATTCTTGAAGATCGCTAACTTACCTTCGTGTTCTAAACCAATTGGTCAGAAGTGGGTATTTAATCAAGTATAGTGTGTCGATGGAACTATTTATCCTTTCCGCTGGGTACGCCTAGTTGCAAAAAGGGAAGTTTACCAAAAGAGAAGCGCATAGACTATTTTGATACCTATGCTCCAAAGAACAAGGATTACTTCCATAAGAATGTTGCTTTGGTTTTAGCATCCATCTATATTTGTATGTGTACCAAATGAATGTTAAAATAACATTATCGAATCTGACTGATCGAATAAGTGTACATGGAGAAACCCAAAGGTTTATCCTTCAAGTAATGAACACAAGGTGCGTAGATCGTTAAATCATTATATGATTTAAAGCGTATCTCTAAAACAACGACACAAGAAGTTTGACATTTATTCTAGCAAATGGGTTTAAACATAATGGTGTAGATAAGTACATTTACTCTAAGTCTTGTACTGAGTATATAGTGATTTTATGCCTCTACGTTGATGATATGCTTATCTTTAGCAATTCTATGGAAGGCATCATTGAAACTAAGAAGTATCTATCTTCTGTCTTCGAAATGAAAGACCTGGGAGAAGTAGACACTATCTTAGGAATCAAGGTTAAGAGAGATGACAAAGGGTTTACTCTAAGTCAAACTTATTACATTGATAAGATGATTGATAAGTTCAAACATCTTGATATAAAAGAAACACTTACTCCTTATGATAATTTCAAGAAATTGGAAGAAAATAAAGGTAGAGTTGTTGTCCAGTTAGAGTATGCAAGTGTCATTGGAAGTTTAATGTATGTAGCACATTGCACAAGAATTGATATTGCTTTTGCTGTATGAAAATTGTCAAGTTTCACTAGTAAGCCAAGTATGGAACATTGGAAAGCCATAAAAAGAGTGCTCGGATATGAAAGACATAATGGCCTCAATATAATAGTTTTCCCAACAGATTGAGGAATATTGCGACGCTTAGTTACTTACAAATGTAGACACAAAGCCTCATCGTGGTTGTTTACTAGGAGCGAGGTATGCCTGGCTTCAAAGAAGAAAATAGCGATAGCACACTAATAACGAACTGAAAGTATTATCCATAACAAAGTAGCAAGGAAGCCGAATACAGAGACTTCTCAATGGATATAGCATCAGGCTCACAACCAACGGTCATATATCCTGTTCGACGCCACCAGGCCGCCAGCCATGCCAGATAAATGAGTAATTTATAATTTGGAAAGTCTATACATATAAGTAATGACATGCTTATGTTAGGGAAGGATCGGAAACGGACGCCACTCATGACCTACGTTAAGATCGGGGATAACTTGGCCAATCCACTTACTAAACCACATCTGAGTTTAAATGGTAAAAAGTAGGACTACCAGACGAGTCGAAAAATATCACTATAAGCACCTCGCGGATGGAAATCTAATTTCAATGTCGATAACCCAACTGAATTCAAAAAATAACAAGTCATTGTCATAAGCGCTAGAGCACCCAAGAGACCGGCAATACTGTGTTTCCAATATCCTGGGAATGCCGAGTTTTGTACTCTGTCTGCTAAAATTCCTTTATCCACCTATAATCAGAACGACCCCCTGCGCCTACCGCCTCGATAAGGAGAATCATTATAACCGAACACCGTGAAAGTTACCAATCCGATGGACGACTCCGCTTTAAAAACTACTGCTTCATCCAAAATTATGATTTATTGGTTTCAAAATAATCACAGCTTCTTTTAAAATTTTACAAATCCATCAAAAGGATATCTAACCAACCAACACCATATACAACATATCCCAAAAAGACAATAATAATGCTACAACCGGTAGTAAAGATCGTATTCCAATTACAAAATAACCGACAAGGCTAAAGTTTGAAAAGAAAATACAATAATCAAAATCATTGACAACACATCAAAACGAGATCGCAGTGATCCTCACCAATCCGATGCTCACCTAGCCACTGAAGAACTTCTATCACTCCTCTCTACCAATCACACCACAACCTCGGCACCAAATGAAATGCCGCCCAAAGAGAAAAGGGGGCCCAGCTGAACACTTAACACAGTGTATGAACTTACCATATACGGAACGAGACGTACAATATTATAATAGCCCAACATGAATAAAATTACGATATAAGGCTGCGACTACTCCACAAAGCTCATACAATAAGATTCCAAAAGTACGCCTCGCGCATAAATACGTCAAGATACAAGAGAGGTCCTCAATAAGGCACACAAAACACCCGTAATGAAATCATAGAGACTAACAACGACTATAACTCTAGTCATCACCTTCTCATCTCATATCTCCACAAATATGGCCCACCCTCTAACGCCAAGATACTTAATCCGCCTACCGCTAGAATGGATCAATTAATAACCACTGCAGACTTATACCGAAGTATAAGGCCAACATCAACAATGCTCACAACAAAGTGATAATAGATCTCACACTGCACTTATACCAAAGTATAAGGCCAACACCAACAATGCACACAGCAAAGTGATAACAGATCTCCCACGCATATACCAAGTATAAGGCCATCAATTAACAATGGCCATAAAGAAAGTTGATAATAGATCTCCCACGCACATATACAAGAGGTGCCAATCAAGTATATATCCCGCAAGGAAGCGAGAGTCAACTAACCCTAATCATCCCAACATGTGGTCAAATCCTCATACTCAAGTCACCTCAAAGTCACATAACTCTAACTAACACCTCTCAATAACTAAATCATTTACTCCCAAACAATATCCACACATAGCTAAAACATCTCACAATCGTGAATCAAACACAACCGCCTCGACAAGGCCACAAACATACCAAAAGTGCCTTACAAGCGCCATTATTAAATACAACAAAAGGCCGATGCTTTACGTAAAATCGAATATGTTTCTGGAGTTCTGCCATACTTCACTGCCAATCTTCAACCCCGCGTAATATAATCATTAATCATATCACGGCTCACAATAAATTTAATCACACATAATCATACAACAATTACATGTATATCATTCTCAATGCACCTGCTAACACAAATTACATGTACATCATTCTCACTCCTCTCCTAGCTACCACAAAAACTTTCTTATGACACAATCACTTGCACCGCTTCCTTCCACGATCAACGCCTAAACAAAAACACCTGAAAGAATATCAAGACCTACTACAATACACGCTGCCTCTGTAAGACACGCCATCAAATTTTAGTGGAACTATTTCAAATCCGGTCTAAGATGACTTGATAAAACAACGAATTAATAACTCCGGCCGGACACAACCCAATCGATCTCCCCGGTAATTCCATCTGTTATTTTAACATTTCAAATCAACTTATGCTCACATTCTAATTAACCCTCTTGCTCCATACAATTAACAACCTATACTCCAAAATATCGATTATAACTCAACTTACAATTCGCACTTTTTCAACCTAACTCCCTTTAATCAATTTTAAATCACCAATTTAACATCACAACAACTACAATAAGGTCCCAATATAACCTCCTACACATTTAAAGTCTTAGAAAAATATCAACCAAGAAAGTCAACTAAAACCTAAAAAGTCAACCCAACCATAACATCCTCAAACAACCTCTAAATCAGCGAATTCATCACTTTATATACATCATAAGATCCATAACAAAGTAAGATTCATCATAAACAATAAAAAAGTCAACCTGAAAAGTCAACTCCAAAAAATCAACCAAAACTCCATTTTCTTACCTCAAAATAGGAAAGCATGTTTTGAAAGCCTTAACAATCAACTCTGAGGATCTTTATAAACAATAAAGTGATGAAATGGAAGAAAATTTTGTTTGCCCCAAAGAGAATCTGCTGCCTATGTAGTTTAAGATATTTTGTGTTTTTGACGACAAGGGACGGGAAGATGAAACTTAGCTCTTAAGTCTTTAAAAACCGCACAGAGTTTGTGTCCTAATTAGTTTAATCGAGTTATCGAATCCACTTAACGATCAAACTTAACTCCTAATTATCCTCAAGCACATTACTAAATTATAAATGCATCTTCGCTCAAATAAATTTTACAAATTAATATTATTACTCAGAAATCGAAATCCAAGCATATTTATTCACTTCTCCTAATAAAATTTCGACCTCGAAATTTGACAACCCCAAACAACCAATATACAATAACACGAAATCAAATACCATACAAAATAAAAGCAATACAAACTCACATCTACTCGAAAAGCTGCGGGTAACGGTTCCTCATCTCATCCTCACGCTCACAAGTCGCCTCCCTCTATACGCCCGATTCCTCCACAGGACTTTCTACTACCTTACTCCTCAAAACCTTCTTCCGTGTCCAAAATTCCCACCGGTCTTTCCTCAAACGCTGGTGTCCTCCTCAAGCTCCACCGAGGAAACGTTAATACGCGACTCGTCAGTATATACTTCCACAAATGTGATACATGGAACACATTACGAATCCTATCTAAACCTCGGAGGCAACGCCAACCCATAAGCCACACGAGCCAATCCTCCCAAGTGATCTCAAATGGTCCAATATAATCTAGACCTCAACTTCCCTTCCTCCCAAACCGCATCACCCCTTCCACGAGGATACCGTCAGAACACATGGTCGCCGACCCTCAAACGACAAGTCATTCTGCGATGATCTCGTGATATTTTCCGCCTATCCTCGAGCTATCCTCGCCGAATCAACCTAATCCGCTTCATCAACTCTCACCAACCTTTAACCGTAAACTTTCCTCTCCTACCTCATTCCAACAAACTGGAGTGCGACACATCCGCCCATACAATGCCTCAAAGGTGCCATCTCACTAGTACGAAGTCAGTTGCTGTAAAGTAACTCTATCTGGGGCAACCTATTGTCGTAATTCCCGGAGAAGTTCGTAACACAAGCCCAGCATATCCTCCAATGTCCGTGACGTCCTCTCGATGTCCATATGTCCGGGACAGCAAAGATGTACTTTCAACTCTACTCTAGTCCCCAGTTGCCTCCCCGGAACCTCCGTAATCCCCATGAATCGAAGGCTGTCCCGAAATGACGACACCGAACCCCGCAAATTTCAATAACTGACTCACGTATCTTCGCTAGTCTCAGCCCATCTGCTGATCCGATAGGTAGGAAATGAGCCACTTCGATAGCCTTATCCACAATCACCCAAATCCCATCATGTCGCTCAACGCCCCTAGGGAAGCCCAAACACGGTCTACGGTGATATTCTCCTACGCCCACTCAAGAATAGAAGAGTTCAAGAACAAACCCGGCAGAGCCATGTTTGCCTTCACTACCGACAAACCAAGCACTTTGCCACAAACTCGCGATCTCTCTCTCTTCATTCCCTCGGCCACCAATACGCCAACTCAAATCACGGTGACATCTGTGGTACCCGTATACGCTTATAGGAAGTATTAGCGAGCCTATCAAGAATCTCCTTCTTAGCTCATCCGAATACCTGCATACCACAATATGCCATTCATCCTCAAGGCTCCACTCTCTCATCAACTATGCAACTGATCCTCGACCCCATTTCTCACATCCCATCGATAACTGCAATTTATCCCGCCGCTTTAATTTAAGATTCGGATCCATGCTACCTGTCGAACTCTCTGGTACGGGCGAAAAAATCTCCTCGGCCGCTACCGACATCAAAATCGACCCCCACTGCTTATCTCTTTCTCTCGATCCTTTGATTTCCTTTCTACTCGCCGCATCAACATATTCTTCCCGAGATAGTACCTCAATAGTCAAGCCATATCGAGGAACCTCTATCCACCTCCGCCGCCTCACCCAAATCAGACGTCGAAAAGATATTTCAAACTCTATGATCAAGAAAACTGCATTTAACCCCATACGTATAGTGTCTCCACAATTTCAACGCGAAAAGAGTATCAACATGAAGCCCAAGATCACAGCCTTTATTTTCTGTGATTCCTCAATCGTCGTGGAAGATAGGCAATCACCTTCCATTCCGCATCAAACACACTTAAACCCTCGAATGCGAAGCATCGCATAAATCACGAGTCTCTAACTAGACTATCGCTAACACCGAGCCCGTAGTCAATTTCCCCTTTAATACTCGAACAATCCTCACAATCATCATCCCAACAACGAACCTCTTTCCCCGTCAAATCTCGGTCAATGACATCGCAATCAAAGAGGAAGTCCCTGACGAATCTCCCTGAAAATCCGCCTAACCCCAAGAAACTCCTAACCTCACCACACTGGGACGCCTCCCAATTGTTCATGCCTCCAATCTTGCTGTGGATCACCACAAATATCCTCGCCAGAAATCACATGACCCAGAATTGCACTTTCGCCAACTGTAACTCACATTTTAGAAAACTGCATACAACCTGTGCCGTCTCGTTCTACACCGCAAATGCCTCTCTATGTTCTCCTCCCTCCGGAATATATCAAAATATCACAATGAATACCATACTCACAACTTCATCCAACACTCTTTAAATAATCTGCTCACAAATCCATAAAGCGCCAGCGCATTCACAAATTCAAACGGCATCAATTATAAACTGCGTAATGTCCATAACGAGATCGGAAAGTCGATTTCGAATATCCTCCCCTTTGATCCTCAACTGATGATAACGAGACGTAAATCAATCTTTGAGAACACCTTGGCAATTTTCAAATTGATCAAACAACTGCCAATTAAGGGCAAGGGGTAATGGCTCTTAATGGTCACTTTATTCAACTGCCTATAGTCAATGCACAGCCTCATCGAACCATCCTTCTTTTTCAACAACAAAACCGTGCACCCTCTACCTGAGATACACTCGGTCTGATAAATCCTTTCTCCAACAACTCTTGTAACTGAGTCCGCAATTCCTGTAACTGGCCGAGACATCCTGCACGGCGGAAGAGAAATTGGCGCCAGAATCGAATAACCTCACTAGCAAATTCGATCTCCCTCTCTCTCCGGCGGCAATCCTGCAAGTCCTCGTGAAAATATCCTGAACTCTAACAACCCGCACATCCTCTAATCGCCTCTCTTCTATTCAAATCAATCACATACCCCAAGAACCCAATACACCCTTCTCGGGACCAACCTCCTAGCCTCAAGGCCGATACAATTTAAGGCAAAATCTTTCTCTGGCTTCCTACAAATCGGATATCCGGCCCTCCGAACCCACTAAAGCAAATCTCCTTCCGATGGTAATCAATAACGGAACATGTTTCCCAACCAATCCATACCCAACATAAGTTTAAAATCGAAAGCGTCAAATGGAAGTAAATCGACAGACAACAACCGACTCACATACACCTAAAGGACAATTTCTAAATACGAAGTCTAACCACAACCTAATTCTCATCGGGTGTCATAATCTCATGAACATGCAAAGACACAACATACGTAGAGCACGGTAAATAAACTACGAGAAATAAAAAAGAACGCTGTAGAGCCCCTAATCAAACAACACCTAGCCCTAATATCACACAAATAATGTACGTGTCACCACTGGGGGCATCCCCGTGCCTCTTGACGCAAGAACGGCACGAATCCGCCTCGACCTCGCCTCCGTCAAAGTACCCACAACACTCCTTCCGAGGTCCTCTCTGTGCCGGGTGCTAGCACCTCCTCTCTCAAAAGACGGGCAATCCTTCAAATGATGTCCCGTCACAATACGCGACCACCCTCTCCCCGGAAATCCTGGGCCGCCTATGCCCCATCCGACCACACAACGGTAACAACGGATACTTCTCTAACCCCCGGAAGACTACTCTAAACCCCGCCAGATTCTCGCAGCGCCCCACCGCAAGCAGGTATGAGCGATGGAATAACTCGCCGAGCAATCGGTGGCCCCCTCAGCCTGTGACGACTGGCCGGGTCCGTCCGCCGAATCCCCTGTGAACTAGTAGGCCTACTGAACTCTGAAAGTCTCTAAGTCGACTCCTCGATCCACTCGCCGGCTCTACTAATCTATATTTCCATCTTCGTGGCCGCATTCTCCCTACATCATGGAAACTAGTAAAACCATCGCTGAAATCGGGTGACGCATTCCCACGTCAACCCATCCCCGAATCCCAAGGATTCTCTTCGCCTCTACCGGATAAACATCAAGAAGTAGTCGGCATATCGCCGAATCGCTCGCATCTCCACTCACCTCAAACCTCAACGAAATCGCCTCCAAGGTCAGTTGCTGGTCTCTAAACAATACCTCCTAAGAGCTCAACAAAGCTCCCAGGAAATACGAATCCCCTCTCGCTAGCCATGACGCACTCAAGTTCTCCTACCCAACACGTGGCACCTCATTAAGTCTATAAGTAGCAAAACTTCACTCCTCATCTCACCACAATCACCATCGGCTAAAAATGGACTTCATGTCCCGGATGAACTCAATAGCCTCAAGCCCGGCGAACCCCCGGAAACTTTTGAGGATCCTCTTCTAAACTCGTCAAACAACTTACTCGAATTAATTCTCCCGTTGCTCACCACCCGAGCATTTACACTCTTCTCTACGAGGCTCACCTCCTCCCTCCTCAACATGCCTGCAATGGCCCCGACTGGCCGTCCACGCCGTACTCATCGGCGCCTATACTCTACCACCGGCCTCCTCTCGCCTACCCCTACACTTCGGCGACCCTTTCCACGAACTCGGGTGGCATCCTCAATGCTTCACGCTAACAAAAAAGAAAAGGACCTTTACTTAAATAAAAAGACATCACTCACAACAACTCAAGGAAAAACAAGTCGACACACAACCACAATGTATAACCCGTTGATTCAACCCACATTCCGATACCAAAATTGTAACGACTCCGCCCTGCGCCGGCCGCCTGTATTTGGTAATCATTATAATCCGGAACACCGTAGTCACTAATCCGATGGACGACGGGCTTTAAAACTACTCGCTTTATCCAAAAATTTGATTTTAATAATATTCTCAAAAATAAACACGGCCTTTGAAATTTTACAAATCCATCAGATATCTAACCAACCAACACCATATATATACAATATATCCCAAAAAGATAATAATGCTGCAAGGCTACAACTCAGAGTGCGCATTATATTCCAATTACAAAATAACCGCCGACAAGGCTAAAGTTTGAAAAGAAAATACAACACCGAAATCGTATTGACAACACATCAAACGAGATCGCTGGTGATCCCCGCCCACCCGACGCCACCTAACCACTCTAACAACTCTCCAATGCCTTCGGCTCAATCACTGGCCAACTCCGGCACAAATGAAATGCAGCCCTCAAAGCGGTGCGGGCGTAGTTCGCTGCCTTAGTGAACACTTAACACAGGGGTGAACTTACCATACCTAAAATCCAGACATACAATAATATAGTACCAACATGAATAAATTACGATATATGACTACCTAATAAAGTCATACAATAAAATCTGCATGTCTCAAAAAGATAACACGTCAAGATATAATAATTTTTGACGACTACCTAATAAAGTCATACAATAAATTCCAAAGTTATGTCTCGCGTGATAACATGTCAAGATATAATGTATGTCTCAATAAGACAATAAACACCTGTATCGAAATCATAGAGACTCAACAACGACTATAACTCTAGTCATCACCTTCTATCTCTCATATCTCCACAAATATACCACCCTCTAATGCGCATATACTCAATCCGTCTACCAAGAATAGATAAATCGCTAATAACCACTGCACTTATACCGTAGTATAAGGCCAACATCAACAATGCCCATAGCAAAGTGACAATAGATCTCCCACTGCACATATACCGAAGTATAAGTGCCAACACCAACAACGCATTACAAGAAAGCTCGACAATAGATCTCCCATCGCATTACATATACCAAGATAGTGCCAACACCAACAATGCACATAGCAAAGTTGATACAGATCTCCCACCGCACATATACCAAGATAAGGCCAATCGCTACATATCCTCAAGAAGGAAATGAGAGTCAACTAACCCCTAATCATCCCAACATAGGTCAAACTCGAGCACTAAGTCACCCCAAAGCTCATACATAACTCTAACCAACACCTCCTCAATAACCAACCGTTTACTCCCCAAACAATATCCAAGCAATACAGCTAAAACATCTCACAATCAGAACCAAACACAAGCTGACAAGGCCACAAACATACTAAAAGTGCCACAGAATACAAGAGTGCCGAAAAGGCCACGTAAATATGCTCGAGAGTTCAAGCTATTATTTAGCCTCAATCTTCAACCCTAATATAATCACATAATCATATCATGCTCACACAACGAATCACATAATCATACAACAATTACATGTATATCATCTCATGTAATCATAACAGCAATGACATGTACATCATTCTCACATAATCATACCACAACATGTTCACACCCTCAAAGTAAGTACGAAAGTAACACCCGCTAGATAAGACTCACCTCCGCTTAGCTACCACAAAACTTTCGCTGGACACAATCACGGTAATCCGCTCTTTCCACGATCAACGCCTTAACAAAAACACCTTAAAGTAATATCAAGACCTACTACAATATCTGCTGCTCTAAGACACGCTACCAACTCTAGTGAACTATTTCTAAACGGTCTAAGACGACGGATAAACAACGAATTAATAATCCCGGACACAACTCCAATCGATCTCCCGCTAATTCCACCTTATTATTTTAACATTTCAAATCAACTTATAAGTCATTCTAATTAACCCTCAAGTCCATAATTAACAACCTATACTCCAAAATATGGATTATAACTCAATCCCATAAATCGTGACTTTTTCAACCTAACTCCCTTTAATCAATTATAAATCACTATTTTAACATCACAACAACTACAAATAGGTCCCAATTAAACTCCCTACACATTTAAAGTCTTAGAAAAATATCAATCAAGAAGTCAACTAAAACCTAAAAGTCAACTCATCCATATAACATCCTCAAACAACCTCTAAATCCATGACCATCACTTATATACATCATGACATCCATAACAAAAGTAAGATTCATCATAAAATTAAGTCATGTAAAGTAACCGAAGTCAACCCCTAAAAAATCAACTAAAACTCTATTTTCTTACCTCAAAATCAGAGTGAAAGACAAGCCGGAAAGTTCTTTAACAATCAACTTGAGGATCTTTATAAACAATAAAGTGATGAAAATGGAACAGAAAAATTTGTTTGCCCTGCAGAGAGAATTTCGCCATACTAATGGGAAGTCGGGGGTTAAGATATTTTTGTGTTTTGACGATAAGGACGGAAAGACGTGGAAACTTAGCTCTGAGTTCTCGAAAAAAACCGAACACGCAGTTTGTGTAATTTATCCGCTTAATCGAAAGCATCGAACGATTTAACGATCTAACTTAACTCAATTGTCCTCGCTATTACTACTAAATTATAAATGTGATTCTAATAAATTTTACAAATTAATATTATTTTCGAAATTAACCTGAATCCAAGTTTATTACACACAATCGGGTAAGAGTCTAACTTCTCAATTTGCGATTTAACATAGAAGTCAGGCCGCTCGACGAGAAAATTGTAGTTTTCTTTTTAATGTTCTATTTACTATGGATCAACATACGACCGCATAAAATAAAATGCGAGAGTCACAGCACACTTGTAATTTAAAACGGGCTCAGCGCGATGACCTCGGCCCTAGCAATTACGGTTCTAAGTTCAATTTTCTTTGATACTTTCCAATTTGGCTTCGGCTTGAAATGCTATTAATCTAATCGGTTGTTCAAGGCAGTAGTCACCTTCTTGTATTCTAGACTCGCTTTGGGCGTAAAAGTGAATCTTAAATAAATGGGATCATATATTTCATGTTACATGTATACAACTAACATCAAAAGGAATTTGGAAACCAATTTGTTAGATTCCTATATAGAAGTTGTTAAGAAAAACACAACACAAACTTTTCTGGAAAAGTGTTCTTCTTCTTGCTCTTAAAAAGACCCACAAATTTTCTGCAACTAATACAAGTGGTATCAACCTTTCAAATCCTTGTCTTATCCACGAAGAGCATTCCTATGCCGGAAATAGTTCTTTAGGAAAGTTTCCGGGGAAACGATTCAAGGAAGTTAGTTATTTTACCATTGTTATATTCTAGTGTTTCATTGGTTGTACTTCAAGTTTGTAATCGTTAATGTATTTGAAGATTCTCAGTAAAAAACTGTCAAGTTGTTATTGTTCAACATATACAAATAGGAATTTATTCAACAATATACAGTCATAAAGAATTTCTAAACGCAGTCAATGTTTGAATATTAATTAAATCATCCTTCATATAATTTTAACACAATAAACATAGTAAAAATCACTAACTGTTTAATGCAGTTGAAATTAATTATCTTGTTCATCTTTTATAATCGTTACCCTAATGTTTCCCTAATCCCCTTGCCATTCTTAATGTAATTCTATTTAAAAATCAAGTGATTTATATTGTACTACCGTTTGGTAGTTGCTACTTCTGGTTCTACAAGCTCCATTGGTGAGAGCAATGATAATGGAAGTGGAAGATTTTACATTAATTTCACTAGCTTTTCATTCCCACTTGGCCCCTTTCTCAATAGACGCACTATTAGTCTAAAAGTATGAAGGATAATATTGTATATAGCAGCTACGTTCCCGAAATCATGAAAAGGTATTTAGTGTTTTTTTTTCAATTGTCAAAATTAATAAACTTTGCGTGCTTCGATAATATAATTTTAATTTGACTCAAATAAATTATCATGTTAATAGTAAAATAGATTGAAAATATCATTTTTTGTATATTTTCATAAAATATTATTCAATATATAAGAAATATTTTATTTCATAATTCAAAAGTTGGTAGTCTATCTAAAATATTATAAATGTGTAGATAAAAACAGATAGGTTCTTGTTAATCTATGGCAGTGCAAATGTCACACCACTTGTTAAGATTTGAGACGATTGTATAACACTTGTGACTAAGCAATTCACTGATAAGAACAAATAGTAAACAAACAAAAAACAACACCAACACTTGTTAATCTAGTTTGGTGTAATCAAACCTAATTTGGGAGCAACTTGCCTATGAAAATAAATTCACTAGTTATAGAAATGATCTTATCTGAATGATCACCTTTCAGAGCCACTTTACTACGATAACCCTTAACATTTCAGGCTCCTCTTAATTTGTGAAGTTCTGCCACTTCACTCACTTACGTTGTTCGGGTCAAACAAAGCACAAACCACAACGTATGTAATTCTTCACTATTAATTATTCTCACACTAGAATTACAACTCAATTTACCCTAAACTAAGGGATACAAAAGTCCAAGAAGACTTCTACCGAACATAGCTGGACCTCAAAGAATATAGGCTCTAAACACCATAAAAGTGCAAAGGTTAAGCAAGAAATTTTATTTAAGAAGATTGTATGAAGAAGAAAATAAATTCTTTATTCACACTTAATGAATTGTACAATTGGTATGTGCTTTATAATTAATTGTACAATTGATATGTGCTTTATATACATGGAGCTGATAATGAATAATCCTCCAAACGAATTAGGATAATATTGATTCTATCGAATTCGCACATATCGATTAACTACAAAATCTAACCTTGAAAACAGTTACAGAGAATAACGACTAGGACACGTGTCGCGAGCTGAGCTATTTGACTTATTTTGACTTAGTGACTTATCACACTAGTAGCCAGAGTTCGATTCACGCAGGTCTTAAAATACAAACTTATTTGCTGCTAAGTCTTCAAACTGCAACCACAACTAACACTTCAATCAGACAACCATTCAAAGTTGCAATTCAATTTGTCATCTTCACATAATATTTCACCCCCCTCAAGATGGAGCTGGTTGAAAGCTCATCTTGACAATCAAAGGGCGACTAATAGGAGCTGGCAGAGCCTTTGTAAACACATCCCCTAATTGAGCTTTACAAGGCACAAATACTAGCTTCACAAAATCTGCTTTGTAATGATCACGCATAAAATGACAATTGAACTCAATATGTTTAGTCCTCTCATGGAAAACTGGATTCTCTACCATTGAGATGGCAGACTTTCTCTCACAATGTATAGACAGCTGAATTTGCAACTTCATGTCCTTAAGGATGTAGCTCAACCATTTTAATTCACATACTACCACTATATCACTTTTGTACTCAACATCTAAGGATGACATGGCCATAGTAGGTTTGCTTCTTGGACTTCCAAGATACAAGATAGCTTCCTAATTTCACACGATAACTAGTTATGGACTTCCTTGTGATATGACATTTCGCCCAGTCACTATCACAATAAGCCAGCAAAGATAAGTTTTCATGTGAAGCTGCATACAACAATCCATATTCTATAGTTCCACCAATAAAACCCGATAGCTGATAAAAGCGAAATGGTTCAAAAATTCAAAAATATTTTCATAATAGTAGTTTAACCATCGGGCATCACCTAATCCAAATCCAAAACGCACCTCAACATTACCAAGTCCAAAATACTCTATAAAACAGTTTATAAGTTTTCAACTCCAAAACAAAATACAAAATCAGTGCATAAAAAACGATAAGAAAAGACGACCGCCGGTGATCCTGTTTAGCCTCACCTAAGTAAAATCAACGGACACTCACGAACTCAACCGCTTCTCAAATGGCACTCCACAACTTAGTGAAACGAATCACCCGGGTGGTAACTTATCCACATCCGAATTTATCACAACAAAAGATATGGGGATTAGATAGAGTATATATATATATATATATATATAATAAAAGAATATACCAAACATTCATAGCGTAATAACCCGTTATTTAAAAAAGAAATTTAATTTTCACACGGCGTGGACCCGGGATAATATAATACTGGCGATAATATTATTTCAGAAAATTCTTGCTCAATACATTTATAATTTTAAAAGAGTTTTACGAATATTTTATCTTTGGAATCGGGTTCGTGGAGATTTAAGTACGATAAGCGGAGAATTAACCGAAACCGAACGAGACTCGAGTCTTTTAAATATCTTGTCAAGCTTATCTTCCACATCATCATTTTTAGATCATCTTCTTCTTCTTCTTTCTCTCCTCAGGCCGAGAATACCATTCGCCTCTCCCCTTGAATTTTTCTTCCATTTCTCTTCATCTACTGCTCAAACTCAAGATCGCTTTTGTAGAATATCGTTTTCCCATCATTCTTCTTCGAAGTTATGCATGAAAGTTCAGTCTTTGAGATATTTCGGGTTTTGGCTAATGGTCAATTTTTAGTTGACTTTTCATAATTCAATTTTATGTGATGAATCTTAGTCAAGTTATGGGTTCTGACGATATAAGCGATTAATGCGTGATTTAGAGGTCGTTTGAGGATGTTACGGTCAAGTTGACTTTTTAGGTTTTCGGTTGACTTTGGGGTTGATATTTTTCTAAGACTTTAAATGCAGGTGAGGTTACGTTGACCTTATTATTGTTATTGTGATATTAAATTATGATTTAAAATTTATTTAAGACAGCTTAGTTGAAAAGTACACTCCAAGTCGAGTTATAATTGATATTTCCTCGAGACGGGTTGTTAATTATGACCTCGCCGATTAACTAAAATGAATTATAAGTTGATTTGTACGATTAAGTAATAAGATGGAATTATAGCTGGGATCGATTTGTCAGGTCCGATGATTATAATTCGAAGAAGTTTATCCCTTCATGTTAGATCAAGCGAGAGATGGGCTCCCCAAGAGTCGGGTTACGTATCTTCTAGAACGCCGGGCAAGAGGTCTCGATTATACTTTCTCTCGGGTATTTTAGGCGCCGATCGCGGAAAAGCGGCGCTATCTTGATTGTCTTTCGAAGGTTTTGGCGGTAGTTATGGTGTGAGCAATTTATCTCTCACCCAAGCATTTTTACTATTCCCTTACTTTAAATCAAGTGGAACATGTTATCGCGATATGATTACGTGACAACGGCGATACATGTTATTACGATATTTACGACAAAGGAGAATGATATACATGTTATCAGGTTATGATTACGTGAGAATGACAACATGTAATTGTTATATACTATGTGATTTTCTCCTCGTATGCTTGAAGATCGCTGAGGAAAGAATAGCTCGAACTCCCAACTTATATTGATTTCGTATCTTGCTCTGGCACTTATGATTTCAGGTCTTGTCGGCGATCAGGTTTGACTTACGATTGTGAGATGTTTTTAGCTCGCCAGTGCTTGGATATTGCTCAGGGAGCAGAAAATGGGTTATCGGTAGATGGCCGAGTTACGCAGACTGAGCGACTCGCACGATTCGACCTATGTCAGATGATTAGTGGGGTTGTGTAACTCTCCTTCCTCGTTGTGATACGCGACGATATGTGCCTTATACTTAGTGTATATGTTGCTGGTGCCTTATACTTAGTGTATAAGAAGCGGTGTGCCTTATACTTAGTGTATAGCGCGGTGCGCCTTATACTTGTAGTCATACAAGGCCTTATACTTGGGCCAGATAAGAGGCCATTTTATACTTTGCGTATAAGCTGTTTTGGCCTTATACCGCGGTATAAGCTGGGGTGATTATTGATTAGTCCATTCCCCTGTAGGTAGACTGATTGAGCATATGACAGGATGGTATAATCAAAGGGATAATGAGATAGAGATTCGATGACTGTGAGTTTAATGTCATTGAAGTCTATCGATTTCTTTCTTGAATCAGGTGCTTGCCGAAACCTTCTATTATATCTTTCATGTATTACGTGCGAGACTTCCCCGTGAATCACGTTGTATGACCTTTTAGATAGTCCTCGATATATGTATTTTATTCATATTTGACTATTATATTATTGATCGACTCGTTCGTGATGTAAGTTCACTCCCCCTGTTAAGTTTCACTAAGCTTCGCGGGGCTTACACCCTTTTCGCATCGCGACATTTCATTTGTGCTACCGACAGACGGCGCTTGAGCCAAGAGGCCGTTTCAGAGTTTGGTTCCAGTGGCTGTGAGCATCGCGGCAGAGGGATCCTCATACCGATTTTGACGTGTTGTCAACCTGCTTTGGATTGCCAGAGTTTCCTTTTTGAGAACTTTTAGCCTTGCTCAGCTTGTCATTTTGTATTCTCGAGTACAAGATTTCTACTCTCTTTTGTAGCCTGCCGACATTACTTAATTTTGAGATACGTTGTGTATATATATATGGGTTGGTCGTTTTATATCAAATTTGATTTAATTATAGATTTTAAAAAACTGCTTTTGATTTGGGGAAACTTAATTGTGATCACATTTGGACGAAAACGAATTGTGTTTTAAATCGAGTCGTCTATCGGCTCGTGACTCTCGTGTTCGATATTAATGACTCTCACCTCGGCATGCAATGACTTCAAATGGAATGTTACACATAAGCCACAAGAATAATAATCGTCATCAACATATATACATTTTAGAGGACTCAACTTATGTCAACCAACATGTTACATCCGTAGATAGTTATCATTATAGTCAAACAGCAAAACAAAGATAAATTCTCAAACACAACGGTTATACCACAATAACAATATAACAAAACTCCTGAAAACGAGACCATGACATTATCAACATTTCAGACGCAGTGACATCCACCCAATGTCAACACAATGCAAGACAATGCACACAATAATTGTATCCGACATTTATATAATGTCGTTGCCCTTTTCCGGCAGGCTCACCCATGTAACACAATATAATATCATCTTTTCCCGGCAGGCTCACTCCCTTCGCCACTCCATAAATATCATATCCTTCAAGCTCACCTTCGATCACCCATACAATATCACAAAACACACCTCATCTCAAGACAAACAACCTCTACGCGATCTAACATGCTCACATCCTAATATGGCGCGATTTCCATATTTAAATCAAGCACGACTCAACAACCAACATCACACCAACATACCAACCATGACAAAACACAACCACACATCGACTTCAATCAACATCAAAACAACTACAACAACCCCAAATAGAACAATCATGCAACATCACACACAACAATCTCAATATATACCCATAATATATTTCAATACAACAATTCCATATGTAACCTACTACCACAACGATATCTAACACAACCATCATAACTCAACATTTCACAACTTCACAAATTACACCATCATATAAGTTCATAAATAATTATATAGTTGTAATAAACTCGCTACGTTAAAAAAAAAATTTCGGCCTACAAGGATCCGGAGATAGTATAAATAATTTCGAATAAGCATCGACGCATCGAGACTATATTATATGAGTAGTAGTTTATGTCATGGGAAATTTACATTTGGAATCGGTTTCATTGAGATTTGGCACGGAAAGTGAGTAAATTAACCGAAACCTAACAGACTCAAGCTATTCTAAATATCTTCTCATCCTTATCCAACCACATATCATCACACAAACACCCTCATCTTCTTCAATTGTTTTGCCGGAATCTCTCCCATCCCCTCCCTATGAAAATACCCTTCCATTTCTCTCTTCGATTGTCGCTCAAACTCAAAGATCGCTATTGAACATTCTTCCTCATCATCTTTGAATTCATTAAGGAAAGAAAAGTTCAAATCTTTTGGGATATTTCGGGTTTTACATAGTTGACTTTTGCTAAATTGAATTTAATTGTGTTACTAAGTTTGTTATGGGTAGTAATGAATAATATAAGTAGTTAATTCACGAAAGCAAGATATTGCTCGAGGATTATGCGATAGGTTGACTTTTTTCCTTGGTTAGTTGACTTTTGATGTTGACTTTTATAAGACTTTTAAAATGCGTAGTGGGGCCAATTTTGGGATCTACTGTAGTTGTTGTAAAGGTTAGAATTGTGATTTGAGCACCCATTGTAGGAGTTAAAGTTGAGAAAGTGTGATTGGGTAAGTTGAGTTGTAATTGAGATTTTGGGAGGTGTGCTATTATTTAAGCGATTCGGTGGTTATGGATGACTCTATGTTGATTTGAAATGTTAGCGATAAGGTGGAAATTCTTGTATGGTACCGATTGTCAGGTCCGATTTGGGAAGTTGTTATATTTCTTTGTCTTATTGGTCATTTTAGACCGCTTAAATAATAGCCCATTTAGAGCTGGTAATGTGATTCTAGAACTAAAGCATAAGAGTAGGTTTTGATTGTACTTTTCTCGGTTTTTTTGTTAGGCTGACGCGAGGGCAAGCACGGATTGTGATTTCTCTTATGATTTTGTAGCTAGTAGAGAAGTAGTACTTATCTCACTCGGTGCTAAGCATTACTTTACTTATTTTTAAAATTTTGTGAAATAGTCATTGCGGGTATAGATTACGAGAATACATGTCATCATTAGATGATTAAAGTTTATCTATTTTTGTTGGCCATGATATGATTATGTGATTGTATTTCGTATGTTGAAGATTTTGGGGTAAATAATAGCTTGAACTCTCAACTTGACGCTTTGTGTGTTCTCGTGGGCCTCACGGCATTTCTCGTGTTCCGTAGCCTGCGCACTTCAGATTCATATTCACCGGCGGTTCTCAGCTGATTTTATCTTTGAGATATTTTTAGTCACAAGGTTCTTTGATATTGGCTGGGAATAGAGTTGTTAGTCACGGGAGGTGTCAAGTTGGAGTTACGCGTGACTTTCGAGGTGACTTGAGTATAAGATATAACCTTATAATGGGGATGACGGCGGTTGTGTAATCCTTCCTTGCGCGATACGTGACGCTATTGCCCAGATAAGTGCGGCTCGGCCTCATACTAATGCATAAGTGCGGGGTTTGGCCTTATACGGTATAAGTGCGGTTTGGCCTTATACTGCATAAGAGCCGTATGATTATCTATGACCCCTTTGTCGTATAGCTGCCTTATACTACGAGGAGCGGTGTTTATTAGCGATCGTCCATTCCCTACAAGTAGAGACTGACGGTGACATACAGACAGAGGCTGGGTATACTTCAGGAGCATACAGAGATGTATGGTTTGATTTACTAGAGTTATAGTCGCTCATGAGTCTCGTGATTTTATTCGCGGATCGCGCCGCTTTATTGCATTAGATTGACACGCATGTTCGAGACCTTTTGAAATTTTACATATGGCCATATTAGGTAGTCCCGGTATATACATATTTATTCATATCGACTACTTTATCTATTGACTGCCTCTGCTTTCATATGGCTTAAGTTTCACCCCGTATAAGTTTTCACTGCTTTCGCGGGGCTTACACCCTCTATTCGCTTTCGGGCGGCATTTCATTTGGTGCTGCCGATAGGCGGCGCTGGAAATGAGGCCGTTTGTGAGTTTATATTTCGGTGGCTGGGTGAGCATCGCATGGCCGGCGATCTCACAAATTTCGTTGTCGTGATGTCAACCGCTTGATTGCCAGATTATTGTGACTTTAAATTGCTTCGCAATTATTTTATTCGTGGATACTAGATGCATCTCAAATAGTAGCCATTATCGCTTTTTCGAGATATAGCATAGAGTATGGAGTTTGGCCATGATATCAATTTGATTTTATCAGAAATTTTAAAAAACTATTTTTTTCTAGAATTTTACCTGTAAATCAAATTTGGGATAAAAATCGTAGTTCCTTAAACTCAGCCGCCCATCGCATTACTCCGGGTGTTCAAGATTATAATGATTCTGTTCCTGCATACGATCTCATGGCCGTTACACAATACATATCTATTTATCGCTACTTACCAAACGTAAACAATATTATCAAACGAGCGAGCAAATCCCTCACCTTCGCCAAGCACTACTACTACCGAGAAATCAATCGATCCGCAAGCCTTTAACGAGTTCCGAAGTCTAAACAAAATAATTCTGAAAGTACGACATTATGACTTTGTTTATAAACTCTCTTTTAACAACTTTTAGTACCCATCACCACTAGGTGAAATATTACTAGTTAAGCTTAAACGATAAACTAAGCGACAAAATTTCAACTAACCCCAAACTCCTAACTTTCGGCCCTCACACTAACCCAAATACTAACACTTTAAACAATTTTAATCAACCCAAATATCAACTTTTCCAACTAATTAAACCCATTTCTAACAACCTCTAATCCCAAAACCCATTTACTACTCAAATCTAATAAAACTAATTTCAATATATATTCATCCAACAACCTATAAATCACAATTTCCACCTCTAAACAACTATAATAAAGGTCCAAGAACATACTCATATCACTTAAAAATGTTTTGAAAAAAGTCAAACCAAGTCAACTCAACTACACCAATATTTTGTACTCCCCCAAAATCGATTATTATCATCTCCTATACTATAATCTAAGCCTAGATAATAATTATATGCAATATTAAACCTCAAAACCCGAAGTCAAACTAAATCCCAAAAAAGTCAACGTCCCTAAAACGTCACGAATTACTCATCCAAATGCTTAATTTCAACTCAAGAACAACTAATTTAAAGCCTAAGAATCGATTGTAACACACACCCAAATACAAAAACAACAAAGTCAAACCCATTCGAAACTCAAGAAATACACAAAAGGTTATCCTTGGCCTTTGAATCAAAGGATGACGAGGGAACTCTCCAAGAAATTTGAGGCCCAAAGTCATGAGATTGAGGACAAATCAAGAAAGAAAATTCAAGCGGGAAGCAGTGAGGGTTCAAGGATCGAGGGAAGTTAAGTGAGATGGGATTTTTTTTTTTTGTTTTATTTTATCCTCTTTGAAGCGGCTTTGTTTGGTATGCTGGGAAGCGACGAGGAAAAACAAGTTTATGCGGATGAAAATTCGACCGTTTTAGTTCAAGCGATACCTCTCGATTCAACTTACCTCGACTATAAATTTCCAACATCAACATTTATAGTACATGAAATATAAAGTGATTCCAATTTTACGTTAATCAATTTAATAACTCCACATTTTAATTTATTAATTGACGAGTCGTTACCGGTTATTACATAAATAGATGGATCTTCAATCAAGGGAGAATCAGGATCATTTGAGTGCCAGTTATGTGGCAAAGGTGTAGCAGTTGCATTTGCATAATCCATTTTCATATCTACAACTCTTATATACTTTTGTTGAGTAAGAAATATACCCTTTCTTGACCTTGCTATCTCTATTCCCAAGAAGTATTTAGCAACTCCTAAGTCTTTATTGTGAATTCTTGATGAAAATACCTTTTAACATCTATTATAGCATATTATGATGTGCCAATAATAAGAATATCATCCACATATACAATTAAGATCAGGAAAACCTCACCCATAAGGGTAGCCAAGTTGGTCGAATTGTGACTGTGAGGTCATGGGTTCGATTCCCCCTACTAACACTTTCTTGGTCGAGCCTATCACATGTGGCTTCCGGGCTTGTTGTTTACCCGACTCAAGATGGCTCTCATGCGCTATCAAGGCTACCCTCAAGTTTACCCAATCCGCACCCAAAGAGTAACGGTTGTGGGTCCCTCGTTAGAAAAAAAACATGAGAACCTCTTCTCTATCCAATACAAACATACACGAAGTCATGCATGAGATTGTAGAAAATCATAACCTGTGAGCTTGTCAATGAATTCTCTATTCCATTGCCTAGAGGCTTGTTTTAAACAATATAAGGATCTTTTAACTCTTAAGCTTACAAACTTTCGGTTTTTCTTCCTATTTGTAACCCTCAGGTAAAGACATATAGATATCTTCATCCAAAATCCATAAAGAAAGGCATTATTAATGTCCATTTGGTGCAACAATCTATCATCATGAACCGCTAAAGCTAAACTACTCGACAAATTACACTTTTTGCAATTGGTGAAACGATGTCAAAATAGTCCACACCTTCTATTTGATTGAATCCTTTAGCTACCAGCCTTGCTTTCTACTTCTCCACACTACCATCAGACTTCCTTTGATCATATATACCCACTTACAATCTATGGGCTTGTGATCTTTAGGTAACTCAACAATGTATCAAGTGTCATTAACTTCAAATGCCTCAATCTCAGCTTTCATAGCTTGTATCCACCGTGCTTTATCTTTAGCATGTTTGTAAGAGTAAGGTTCCTGGTCCTGATTTATATTAGTGACAAATGCACTGTGTTCTATGGAATAAGCAACATGTGATCCTGTGTGATTACACATATCTGCCACATAATCACTAAGCCAAACAAGTAATTTTCTATTCCTATGTGAACCATGTGCTGTTTGTATTTCAGAAGCCTGTTCTTTAGCTACTTCATCCAAGTTATAACCTACATTTTCTCTATAAAAAATATCATCTATGACACTATTGTCCAAAGGCACAAGAGAAGATTGCTTGAAATTTGAATCAAAAGGAAATAAATCCTCATGAAACCTCTCATCCCTTGATACTATAAGTGTATTATCCTTTAAATTTAACAACTTATATCGTTTATGATCATAAGGATAACCTAAGAATACACAATCAAAAGCTCTGTGATCAAACTTGCTTTTATGTGGTTGAGTGTTAGTGGCATAACATAAGCAACCAAAGACTCTTAAATGAGTTAAATAAGGTATCTTATTGTAAACCATTTGATATGGAGATTTCTAATTAAGGATACTGAATGGAACTCTATTAAAGAGATATGTGGCAGTCAAAATAGCATTTCCCCAGAATTGTGTTGGCAAATGTGACTGTATTATTAATGATCTTGCAACCTGCAACAAATATTGATATTTTCTTTCTACTACAACATTCTATTGTAGTGTGCATACACAAGTTTTATAATGTATAATACCTTGCTCACTCAGGAAATTCACAAAAATCATGGCTAGTGAATTCACTTCCATTGTCAATCCTAATCTTTTTACCTTTCTTATCAAACTGCATTTCAATCATTTTTAGTAACTTCTTTACTACATTAAGAACCCGAGTCTTAAAGCTTAGCAACACAGTCCAAGTACACCTGCTATAATCCTCAACTTCTGTGAGAAAATATTTAGTGTCCTGTCTAAACATCTCTTTATAAGGGCCCTATACTTCCAAGTGTAACAAATCAAATAACTCAGAAGAATGAAATAATATTTGTATTAAACATAAGTCTTTGCTGTTTAGGTAAGGGACACACATAACAAGGACATTTATCATTATTAACAACTATGACACTCACACACCTTTTCAATACATCATTTGGTACATGACCTAACCTGTAATGCTACAAATCAAACTGACTACTATATATAGACTACTATATATACTCGAGAGAATTACTTTGAGCATTCCGTTTAATAGAACATCGGATTCGGTATATAGAGGAGACATCCCGCCTTCGTTGAATACGTCCTTGACAGTTTCGAAGACCCTTGGAGTGCTGGGAAGACATATGCCCCCTTGAGATGCAGAATCCATGATGCTCAAATAATTTTGAGTCTTGATGGGACATACGTCCGTCACGAAAAAAATGTTTTGAAGCTTGATATATTTATTCACTTTGAGTCGGTGCCTAATTTCATTGCATTACCGAGCAGAATAGACAAATGAGTAAATATTTAATTGTCCAATGATGTATTTGGTCTTAATGAAGAATCACTACCATTGATATCCATCAATCATAGTGAAATAATACTTGTCTACAAATGGTGATGTTTTAGCCTAATGCATAGAAATTAAGGTGGGATGTCTTTTACCTTATTTCTCCTTCTGAGACCTTTTTCTTTATGTCTAAGAGGCAATTAATTATCAATTAAAGCAAATAAGTGGAAAGTCATTGGCCTTGTAAAAATAGAAAGAGAAAAGTATTAGGGATATAAAAAGGAATGTTTTTTTAATAAGTTACCTTGAAAATGTAAAAAATTAAATATTTTGATACAAGAACATTAGGCTAAAACATCAATCATTTAGAGACGGAGAGAGTATATGGTTATCTTGCTTGAAATTATGTTTCGAGGTGAAAATTTATTTTATCATAAATTTCTTATTGTGAAACCATTTTAAGGATCAAAAATATAATTTTTATATTGTTGAGGGACTTGAGCGATGTATGGCGGTTGCATACGGTGCTTAAGCTGCTTAAATTCATCTAATTAATGTTCAATGAAAAACTTTGCATTACCCCAAACAATAACGTGAAGGTTAAGTTACACTTGACTAATGATGCTAAAAATTCATTGCTAATAGGTGCGAGAACATGTAGTTAATTTATAGTCTTGGCGTACTCTTTAATGAATTATGAGTGCTCATGTATACACATCAATGAAATAAGTTATTGCTTTTGAGGAAGTAATTATAACTATATATTATGTAGAGGTATAATAGTAGTATTTTCCAACTCTTTAATGAAGTACTTTTTTTTGCTAAATGAATACATAATATAGAAGAGACGGAGTATGAATAAGCTTGTACCACCAAGGATTAATTTAGAGTGCTCTCGCTTTCTTAGTTACAAAGCGTATCGTGCTCAGGTACTCATATATTTCAAACTGAATCTGTTGATTTTATGCGAGGCTCGATGATTGATCATGTAAATTGATGGATGTCTAATATTGATATGGCCGGTGTATTTTTTATATTAATTATTTTATCCTTATTTAAATAGTTTAAGCACCTTAAAGCGTAATAAAAAGCTTAATCACTAGATCCAAGGTCGAGGAATGTGGCTAGTCTTAGGGTTTAGGAGTATTCAAATCATGAAAAGCATTCAATTACGAACCGGTTTTCGAACATAATTAGCATCCTATTTAGGTTTCCCTTTGGATAAAAGGTCATGTATGGGCAGTCTTAGAGGAGTTTAAAAATTTGTTTAAACTTCTTTCTTCTTAAATCGACTTCACATATTTAGAGATTATAAATCTCTACATGATTTAAAATTTGATAAAATCTACTATAACACTAAGAACCGTCGTATTTACGTTAATCTTGCGTAAATATACTTTATACGAAGTCTGAGCTTGTGAGAAAAACATTCAAAGTGGGCGTGTTGAAATCAATGAGACTTGATTCCATTTATTGTACCCGTTACGCGACAATTGTGTATCAATTCATTTACTAGTTGGAGTTAAATGTGATTATCAAAACTTAGTGTTCAACTTACTAATTGTATATTACTGAGTGTGGGTTCTCGCTGATAATTTAAGGGGTTATGACGGGTATAGATCTTACTCATTAATGAATTTATAATAATAGTAATTGGTCAATTATTATTATTATTATACTACTACTATTATACGAGCCTAGAAGGTCACACAAATACGGTGACGTTGAGTTATATTTCATGTATGAATTAAAGAAGCGTATAATTGAGAAATATATTTCTCGATTACAAGGAGTTCTACATTTTATGTAGAATATCGATTGAACAAATAAAATCAATTAAATAGTTATTTAATTGGTTAAGTATTTAGTATTTATACAATTTAACTGAGATTATTTATGTTGACTGGGTACTGTTTGAATTGTACTAATTAAATAGTTGATAAATTACTGACTCATTGGTGTGCTTGAACTAATAGAGTTAACGAGTCAAGCTAATACTTAGCAGGTTCAACATCGGAACTTTGTTTTAACTTTAGACCTATATAAACAAGTTTAGGGTTTTATCATCAAAACCTAAAGATAGCCCACGGCGAAGTTCTCGAAATTTTCTTGGATTTTTTGGTTTTGTTCATCGCTTGTTTGTATGCTATAAAATGGGTTCTTGACTCAGCCTCTCTTGGTGTGGACTGACTAGAGATATCATGCGATTGATATTGCAACAAGGAGGCTGAGAAGGAAAGTCAAATTCACGTTGTGGAATTTGAGCGTGTAATAAAATTTGGTGGGAATTTGCTCCATTTTGCCTTTGTAAGTACTCTGTTCATATATTGTAATTATATGTTTTTGTTTAATAATGTAGTAAGCACTTTAAGATCCCTGAAATTATGGATTTGTATTTATACTCATATATCCATAGTATTTTCCATCAGTGGCATCATGAGCCAAATTAAAGTTGCTTTACATTATTTATTTTATGCTTGTTTTGTTTTTTATCAATTTTTTATTTGATTAATTCTTGTTCATATATTTAATTGATAAATATATGATGAGAATAAATCACCATGTTCTTGATTATTGATTTACACATGTGTTACAAGTTTATGATGATGTATTATCATATTTTGTTAACATGGATTTTGTTCATAAATTAAAAGGGCGATTTAATTAGTTTTGTTTCAAAACAGTTTTGTAAAACGTGTTTGGGGCGTGTAAAAAATTTGTAAAATTACAAACTAATTTTTCTGGAACCCAGATAGCACGTAGAAGATCTCCATTAAATTTCATAATTTTTGGATTTTCTAAGTAACTTTCAAAACCATTTGAGATTTACGAATTTGTTTAATTAATAATTAAATATAGAAAAATTTATTTTATGAGCGACGGTCAGTTGTTCAATAAAATTGAAGTTTAACATGTTCAAATTTCATAAATTTTGAAAAAATATAAAGCCTTAAAATGATTTTACAAATGAATTAAAATTAAATTTGAAAAAGCCGAGTTAAATATGGAAATATTACCATAAATCGGCGACCGACTTCCGGCGGGCTTCAAAAGGGGGCTGCGTCGGTGTCGGATTGGGCGACTTTGGTACCAAAATGGCGGCGGACGGCGACCTGCGGCGGCCAGCGTATCAAACGATCGACGTCTTAGGTCGATAAATCCGAGCCCGTTATGGCGTGTGCCTAATTTTGAAAACCTAAATTCAAATTTTATTCCTTATTTTGGGGTTTCCTAAATTATGGGACTAGTTATATTCGGTTTTATTGATTATTTATCATTTTAATCACCTAATTAATTGTAATTAATTATGTGATGACAATTAATTAATTTTCTTTATATTATATCTTTTTAAATTAATTTAAAAGTGATATAACAATTATAGTAACAATTTCACTACTTAATATATTTTAGAATATATTTGTGATAAATATTTTCTATAATATGTGTATTGTTAATAATTATTGGTAATAATTATTAATTGACATGTGTATGATAATTGAGTTTATATTAATTAATTTTAATATGTGTAATTACATGGATTAATTAATTTGATAATTACAAACATGCATTTTCAATGCCATTTAAAATATTTATTAAAGATTCGTTTATATGATTTAATAAAGTGCACATATTTTGTAATGGTGATTGGAATGAGTATATAGATATGGCCCATTTATTTATTTTTTCGATGCAGAATCGTAATGTTGTAAATGACGCATTCTTAGTCATATTTTTTCTTGTATTTATTTATTTATTGTTTTCCCTTTGAAGCTTACTTGGTATCTAAAAGATGGGTTAATATATAAATATTGTAACAAGTGAAGATATTGAAGATCATCTCACAATTGTGGTACTTGGTGGACTCGGATGGATCCAGAAGTACAAGATACAAGAATTAGGACTTATGTTAGTATTTGGTAAATACTTGTAATAGGTTCTAGGGGGCATATCGTATATCTCTTGAATGTGCATTACTTGTTTTATTTTTCATGTTGGATGTATTGCTTGATTATGTGCTTTAGTAATGCATGAGTAGAAATAAAAACAAAGTGATAAATAAAAATCTCACCAATTGAAATTTAAGAAATAAAGTATCGAGCCAATTTTAAAGTTGTGCAATCAATTGCATCAATTGGGCACACCGTGATGGCGGAGTATTCTGATGTTGCATTTGATATGTGATGGATCATGTTGAAGTGATTTCCACTAGCGTTGTGGGCTTTCAGATGATCACTCCAAGTAACAATTTGGTTTAATTGGTATGCTTAACCGGTTTTAGAATACAAATGTTGGGTAGCATCTTGTAAGAGATGCTAGTGACACAAGAGTTATGTAGTTTTACATAATTGGTTGACAACCTACTATTATAACTGGATTCAAAATGTATGCAGTGTTGCCGTTTGAATTTAAGTATAATAGGTCTTGATACTAATATATTTCGTGAGATTTGAAGTATTAGTATTTACTTTACAATTTATTTTAAGTGTTTTTTAGCATGATAGTTCTTGAGTGCAATTTATTTTATTTACTTATTCTTGTAGAATTAATATGGGCTACTTGTGCTACTCCTAAGAACTAAACCCATTCGGCACTTGAAAAGTCTGTGGATCTTTCGAATTTTGAGTGGTCTCGAAACTTGAGAATCATTCTCAAGCAAGAAGGGAGGCGAATAAATCTTTGAACAATAAGGTTCAGCGTGAAACCTAATGATAGTGCCTCCCGGCCGGAAAAGGGATCTCACAAAAAAGCACAAATGCGATGTGTTGTGGATCCCGATGTCTCATGCTGTATGGAACTTAACCGTTCCCAAATTCAATATGAGTGGCGGCATATGATGACATATCTTGGCAACTTGAGGAATTATTCGAAAGGAAGCTAGAAAGCGAGAGATATGACCGCGATGCGTGCTCTGGAAGTGGTTTCTAATATTTGGAGATCGGACGGGCCATGACCCCTCTTATCATTAAAATGATGATTGGCTTGAGTCGATCGACTCAGCATGCAGCACTGAGTGTCTCCAAAGAACTTCTTGTGGATCTCATCACGATGTCTCTTCCGGACAAATTCTCTCGGTTTGTCATGAACTTCAATGTATGCACAAGTTTGAGTTATCTCTGGCAATTGCGTAAGATGATCACGAATGTTGAGGCGAACTAGGTAAGACTAAAACTTCTACTCCTTGTTTGGTGGTCAAAGCAAGAAGAAATTCAAAAGAAAGAAAAGAAGAAGAAGTTCACCGGCAAGGCCAAGGGTTCTAATAATCCCAAGGTTGCTGGAAAGGGAGGAGCTAGGAAGGATGACTTGAGTGTAGCCGTTATTGCGGAAATGCAGGTATTTGGGAAGTCGGCACTGCAGGAAGTTCACAGATGATAGGAAGAATGGTCTCACGACCGCTCAGCCTACAGGTATGTATGTTATTGAAGTTTGTACAACTTCTAATTCTACTTCGTGGGTGCTAGACACCGGTTGTAGTTCTCATATTTATTAAGTAATATCTTGAGGAGGACACAAAGGAGTCAAGTAGAAGACTTCGAAAGAGGAAATGGATACTGCGTGTGGGAAATGGCGCGGAGTTGCGGCCCTTGCAGTAGGATCCATTAGTTTAAGAATTGCTTACGGGCCATGTTTTGAACTTATGTCCATGTACTGGGTTTGCTGAGGAATATTATTTCTATTTACGTATTGAATAATAATGGTTTTCATTTTGATAGATCGATGAATTGGGATCACGGGGAATGGGAGGTAGTATTTGGTACATACTCCCTTCAAAATGGTCTATCGTTTTTAGACATGATTAATGAGTCATATAACATAAACTTAAAATGGAATAAGCTAACGACTTAAACCAAGCATACATGGCATTGCGAACTAGGTCATGTGCTTGAGAGAGAACTTGAATCAGAAACTCCACTCCGGTGGAATACTTGAAGGTTTCGATTATGAATCATCTCGATAAGTGTGAGTCTTGCCTTTTTGGCAAAATGACCAAAATGCCTTTGAGCAAATGAAGGGGCAAGTGATTTATTGGAGATCATACCTTGGGCGATGAGCATCTCTGAGAGATGTTATAACTACTTCATTGCATTTCTTGATGACTCTGATGAATACGGTTTTGTGTATACGATGAGACACAAACCACGAGTCCTTTGAAATTCAAGGAATTCCAAAATGAAGTACAAAACCAATTGAACAAGACAATAAAAGATTCTCGAATTACGATAGAGGTGGAGAATATTTGAGTCACGAGAGTTCAATGCACAAATGTAGAGAGTGTGGTATTGTTTCACAGCTCACTTCGGCCCGAGGCATCACGGCATAATGGGCGTGTCGAATGGAGAAATCGAACCCTTCTTGAAATGGTTGATCTATGATGAGCCTATACGATCTACGGTTAATTTCTAGAGATATGCACACTTCATGGCGGCAACACCTTAAGCAGAGATGTCCAGCAGTGGCGGATAAAACTCCCATGGCTGGTTTTAAGTTAGATTTTCTATAATTTAGGCTGTGAAGCTTCGTTAAAGAGATTAACAAAAGATAAAATTGCTCCCCAAATTTGATAAATGCTATTTCATAGGATATCCAAGGGAAACTTGATTGGTTACTTCCTACGAGCAGGGGAGAGCCAAATCTTCATTGCTAGAAACGGGGTATTCCTTGAAAAGGAATATTTGTCGAAAGAACTAGAAAGTAATGGTGTTCATCTTGATGAAGCTCATTTGATAAGTCAATATCGATGCATCTAATGCGAGCACACGACCTGCACGCCACAAGTGGAACGCTTCTTTCATAGAAGGCCAGTTCTTGATCACAGTGTGGAAGAACCAACCCTTAGGACATCAACATGGATCACCACCGAACGAGGCTGATGACTTTTTCATCATTGAAAGTGACAGGCCCACTTCTTACAAAGAAGCAATGAATAGCAAGGATGCTTAACAAATGGCAAATAATATAACGATACGAGATGGATTCTATGTACCAAAAGCGAGTTTGGTCCTTGTTGGATTACAAATGGGGCTCGCCCTGACTGAATGCCAAATGGGTATTTAAGAAGAAACATGATAAAGGCGAGCGTTGATGTTTTCAAAAGCTGAACTGTGGCGAAAGGTTTCAAACAAGTTCACGGAGACTATGGCTTACTCGCGGTGGTGGCAAAATCCATCCGGATAATCTTAGCCATTCTTTGCATTTCATGACTATGAAATATGGCAAATGGATGTAAAGACTACTTTCCTGAATGGAAATTTAGAAAGATGTACATGGTACAACCTCCAGGCTTCGTAAAGGACCTAAGAAGGTATGCAAGTTGCAAAAGTCCATTTATGGTCTTAAGCAGGCATCCCGCAGTTGGAATCTACGTTTTGATGAATCAATCAAAGAGTTTGGTTTCATCAGAACGAAGAAAGAATCTTGTGTATACAAGAAGGTAAGTGGGAGTTATGTATCATTCATAGTCGTATGTCGATATTGACATACTTATCATTGAAACAACGTATTAGAGTTATAAACTTCGATCAAGGATTGGTTGTGCAAATATTTCTCAATGGAAAGGACTTAGGCGAAGCCTGATATATACACAGATAAAGATCCACGAAGGGTCGAGCCGGAGGTGATTGGACTTTGTCGGGATACTTATGTAATAAGATGCGCAAGGTTCAACATGAGTAATTCCAAGAAGGGTAATCTCCCGTGAGACATGGAGTTGACTTCAGTAGTCTGAGTGTCCTACTAGTCTTGAGATGAGCAGATAGAGACATACCTTAAACCGGCTATAGGATCCATCGTAGCATGCCATGTTGTGCCTTGGACTTTGATGTGTCTTATGCACTAAGTGTAACCAGTAGATACCAAGCTAATCCAGGTGAAAGCCATTTGGATTGCAGTGAAGTGCATCTTGAAGTATACGAGAGAAAGAACTAAAGATGCTTTCTTGTGGTATAGTGGAGATGAAAGAGTTAACGGTGTGTGAGGTACACCGGCGCTAGTTTTCAAAGGCAGCGAGAGATGATTGCTCGTTCCCACTGCAGGTATGTATTTTGTCTCAACGGTGGGCGATTATCTTGGAGGAGTTCCAAGCGAATGCTCTTGTTGCCGATTACACCCACGAGAATGCGAGTACATCGCGGTGTCTGAAAGCCGCTAAAGAAGCAGCATGTTGGATAAAGAAATCTTTGCATTGACCAAACTTGGTGTAGTACCTGGCATTTGAGGTCAATGGAGTTGCTTTGTGACAATCTTGCTGGCAATGGCTCAACTAGGGGCAGGCACGTCACAGAGTCAGCCTACTTAGAAAGTATGCTTTGATTAGAGATATGCTTGATAGAGGTGATGTCAAAGTATGTAAAGTGAAAGCAGAGGCCAATGCATGGGCCACTACTAAACCACTAAGGCCGAGGGAAAGCATGATGAGCATGGAGGCGAGAACATAGGTCTTAGAGCAGATGTCGCTTGATGGTGTTATTGGGTTAAGTGGGGAGTCGATTATGTATCTATTGTTTTATGTGAACAAATATTTGAATATTACTACTTCTTATATTTTAATATATTTGTTTGCTATGTCTATATGTTTAAATTTACATATAAGCCTGCATGTAGTGTATCTCGATGAGTGAAAGATGATAAGGTGAGTCTATGTTTTCTAGAGAGTAACATGAAGCGTGAGTACGCCTCTTGGCTAGAAGCATGAGATGGCAAAAGGCCTGATGGGAATCTTGATAGTTATGGCGACAAACATCATATGACTAAAATGGTATTTTGATTAGTGATCAAGACTGATCACGTTAGCACAGGTCTAGATCAATACCGAGGGTCGCCGGTCACGGTAGTAGGGGAGGCTGAGAGTATGGCGAAGCGAATTCATAGAAGATATGTATATATCTGTGTCTATGATATTTTTTTAAATGCAGGTTACCGTCAATTCTTAGACCTACGATATGACTATACGTGTTATACAAGCTCATTACTTTGACTATGATAAGCGTGCGCGAGGATTATAACGGCATATGTTGGGTCGCTTGATGAGTGTAGCGATAGATGTTGATATATTGGAGGATTTATCCATCCTTGATATACGAGGGAAGATCTCGGGCCTCTCACACAATTGAGTGATTGGTTTATGGGGCGCTATAAATGCTTATTAGAGTTCATACTGAGAGTAAAGTTGTGTGGAGTGTTTCATGACACTTGTTGTAGTTAACCTACGACTAGAGAAATCACGTGATAAAGGAATTGTAAGATAATCATCCAAGGGCAAGTGGGAGTGTTGAAAATCAATGAGGTGAGGATTCCATTTATTGCCACGTTGCGACAATTGTATCAATTCATTTACGAGTTGGGTTAAATGTGATTATCAAACTTAGTGTTCAACTTAGTAATTGTATATTATTAATGTGGGTTATTAAGCTGATAATTTAAGGGTATGACGATTCTTCAGATCTTACTAAATTAATCATTATAATAATAGTAGTGAGTCGGTGTATTATTATACAACTACTATTATACGAGCCTAGAGGTCACACACATGCAGTGACGTTGAGTTATATTTCATGTATGAAATTAAGAAGAAGCTAATATAATTGAGAAATGTATTTCACCGATTACAAAGGGATTCTACATTTTTATGTAGAATATCGATTGAACAAATAGAATCAATTAAATAGTTATTTGGTGGTTAGGAAATAATTTAGTATTTATCAATAACTTGAAGATTATTGATATTGACTCATTAATATTTAATTAAGCTAATTAAATGGATTCAACTCATTAGCAACTCAATAGTGTCTTAACGAACTATTAGAGTTAGCGAGTCGAGCTAATACTCGGGTTGCTTATCGGGCTTGTTTTAACCTGGCACATATATAAGCAAACTTTAGAAGTTTATGACATAAGTTAAGTGAAAGCTTTTCATCAAAACCTAAAAGATAAGCGCCCCCGCAGCGAAGTACTCCGAAGTTTTCTTGGGTTTTTGGTTTTTCTTAAATCCTTGTTTACTAGCATAAATCGGTTCTTGACTCGGCCTCTCGCAGTGTGGACCAACTAGAGATATCATACGATTGATATTGTAATAAGGAGGCGGAAGGAAAGTCAAATTCACGTTGTGAATTTGAAGCATGTGGAGATTTTTAATTGGGGGAATTTACTCCCATTTATGAGAATACTCTGTTAAATATATTGTAATTATATATTTTTGTTTAATAATGTAGTACGCACTTTAAGATCCCCGGAATTATGAATTTGTATTTATACTCATATATCCATAGTATTTTCCTTCAGGCGTTCCTCATTTTAATTTTTTCTAACAATAATTTTTAATTCTTATCATGAAAATTATTTTTTTTAAATCTGGAATGTATGTAACTTTTCCATAATTTTTAGAGCATGTTTTACTTGTCCAAATCTGATAAATAGCCTCGGTTTTTATGTTGATTTTGGCGCCAAAACGTCCGATTTTTCTCCCACTTCATTCTTGATTTGATTTTTGAGTTTTTATTTATTTTTTTATTTTTAATACCTTTATGGTTGTCGCTTGTTGATTAATATGGATAAATATGAGAATAAGTATTGAAACCAATTTTGCAATCAAGAGAATTCACGATGAAGGATGCGAGAAATTGGATAATGAAAAAAGAGGTAATTGTCATATCCGTGGATGCTTTTAGATCATACTTTCGACTCTTCTTTCATCTTTGGGTTTCCGTAAGCGAAGGCGAGGATGGAGCCACACGTCACGTGGATGGCTCCTCGAGATCATTCTCCCGAACTTTGTTTTCTCCGTCGAGGGTTTTCGTAGAGAGAGTCGAGGAAATGAGAGCCACATACGTAGATTCTCCCTTAGTTACTATCAAACTCTATTTTTCACCGTCGAGGTTTGATAGGAGAAGTCGGAGGTGAAGCCACATCCATGATGTCCCACTTGTCTTCGTTATCTTTGCCCGCATACCGAGATTTAACTTGCATCAAGTAAGTATGGGAATTGTTGTAGTTTTTTGTACCTATTAGCTGTTTGTACCCTAAGCCGTCGTAAAAGGCGGGAAGCACCATGTATCTATCTTGAAGCGTGTCACGCCTAAAATTTATCTTTAGATGTTATTGAATTATCTTATAAAGGACTTTATGCCACATTGCCTATATTATAATGTATTTAAAATATTGAGATTAATATATATAGGAGTATATATAAATCCTTTAATCTTTTTCAATTCATTTTTCTTGAGAAAGTAGAGTCTATTTATAGGAAGAGAGAGTAAGGTGATATCGCTAATCTTTAGATGTAAGGATACTTATATCGCTTCTAACATATATACTTGATGTTAATAAGGATTGTGTTTCTTCCATTTTCATATTATTATTAATTACTAAATTACTCTTCTATCTAAAAATCTAAAAGTTAGGAGTTCTAATAGGAATTAACTACTACTTCCTCTATTTTTTGTTGGCGTTTTTAGGTATATAGAGTCAAACTTTGACTATCAATTATTCTTAAACTATATGTTCAAAAAGTATAAGAAAATAATAGTATGAAATTATTTTCAAAGACGAATCTAATTATTTAACGTTTATATTTATTAAAATAATAAGTTATTAGTAATTAATGGTCAGAATTTTTACCTCGATACTCTAGCTAAAAAGCATTAAGAGTAGTATTAGAAGTATTCATCATACGTACTCATACTTGCATATTCGTGATTATCGGTGGAAGGAATCATTAGCACATGCGTTGTGGTTTGAGGATGATATATCATACATTTGTGAATATATGCTTTATAAATGCGTGCATACCATTTTTAATGAACTTTATTTATTTTATCTCGATGCGTGTTTAATGATTCAAGGTATGTATTGAATAACATAATTATTTTTCTCAATTTTGCATGTATAAACTTATTTCATGATTCAATTGAAGAATATGCCTTGTATATTATTAATTTATTACTCCTTTAAATGATATGTTTTTCTTTATCATATACCCGTTTTAATCTTTAATAATTTGTGTTAGTTAAATAATAATATCTTTTATATACAAAACTATTGTTATTATTATAGATGTTAGTTAAATAATCATATCTTTTTTTTGTAGAATTATTATTATTATTTATTATTATGTAAGTATTGTTATTATTATTATAATAGGTATTAGTTAAATAATCATATGATAAGTAGAGAATTATTATTATTATTATTATTATTATTATTATTATTTAATTCCATACATATATGAATTTTATATATTGAGATCCACAAAAATTTAAATTATACTTTTTAAATCATACCAATTTAACCGACATAAAGAAAATAATTCGATGATACGATATTGATGATCAATTTTTCAATACATTTAGTTAGAAGACATCAAATTGTTTATTAAAAAAAATTCAAAAGAATGTAAGTTTACATAATTTTAGAACGATTTTGAATTAAACATAAAAAATATATCAAATATTTGAAAAATTGATTGCGTATGGAGTAAATCATGGCGTCTCCTTTACTAGTTTATATTAAATATCAAAATGAGCAAATTAGTATTTTTGTTTTCGTATAGAGGAAATGGATATTTGACGAGCCATATACATGACTTTCCTCCCTCCATTCTATAACGTAACCTTAGACTCTGCATGCGTTCCGTTATCCAAATGGAACATAACAATAATAAATGCTTCGATATCTGAAGCTACATGCTTGATTAATCAAAATAATTAAATAATTGCTGGCAAAACATGTTAAATGTTAAATGTCGCCTCCTCAGTCCTCACTCCTCACCATCATTCACTATATCCTCCTTTATCGTCTACTCCGTTATGACCTATTTTTAAGTTAATCAATGATTATTACTCCATTATGCATTTTAGCGAAAATAACATGTGTACGGTGTATACTTGCAATTTGTTGAACTTTTGAATGCATAATGCATTACAACATCATGAGTAGTACTCATGTTAAAATCAAACTAGGACCTCTATACAATGGAGTTAAAGAGTTTGAATGATGCCATCGTTCTCCTTATTTTTTGAAAATAAATTTTTAATGTTAAAAGAATAAAATTTTACAACTCACTAAATTTTTACTATTATTTCATCCACATTTCCTACATTAATTTTTTATGACATCAATTCTTTGCCACAAAGAAATAAAAATTATAGTTCCGTCACTCAATCTAAATTACAGTCCATGAAATCATCATTTGAATGAAATGTTCATCAGTAGAAATTTGACAATGAGCAACAAACTAAAATACACATCTAAATATAGGTGTCTTGAGCAATGCATCGCACTAGTAGCAAGTTATGATTAATTAGTTGATAAATTATGTTTGTGAATTTATGCTTTTATATTAGGAAAGACGATGCATGTTTTAACCGCCCCAACATTTGGAATATCAAGGCCAAGGGGAGAGCATAGATAATAGCATACAAATATAATGTTAGACAATTATTAATACAAAAAGTTCTCGAAATTAGATGTACATATAATGCCTACAGTATATACGCACGGGAGAGCAAGCATGATCATAAAGTCTAAAGTTTATATATATTAAAAAAAAAATGAACCTGTATGTTTGTTTTCAGTACATGCATGGTTATGCTCACTTGCTTCTCGTTTCAGAAAGTGCATCTTCATCTTAGACAACTCTGATTTATCATTTTATATTGGCATACATAATCGATCTTTGAAGACCCACTCCCTTGGCAATAAGAAAACATTTGTGGTAAGTATATATTTATTTTCAATCCAAGTATTTTAAGGCTAGCAATGTATTAAGTAAAACTTAATTTCAACCAATTCGTAGTTGAAGCAACAAAGAGGCCGGATTGTTATGGTCTTAATGATAATGATGAATGATAAATCAATATTAAGGGGGCCCGAAATCATTAAACCGTCAGAGTTTTCATTATTGAGGGAGATAATTGCTATATTTTGTGTAAAATAACTTCTAATTGTATGAGAAATAGAAGAGTCCAATGAGCCCACTAGTCCATCAATGGAAATTCGATAGAAAACTCAAGCTGAGAAAATTCTAAAATTTTTAAAGTTGAAGAGGGACCATTGCGTCCTTTGACCTCTTTTGAGAATAAGCTCCGCCACTGGTTAGGGATATACTTAAGAATGATTTTTAAATTAGATATTTAGGTATTCGGTAGCGCAATCAGGATTTTTATATTGTTAAGAAATTAAATACTAAATTTCATCGTAAGAAAATTGTCTACTTAATGTTAAATGTTAAGCAGAAATAAAATGCAAAATTTAAACTATTTTTCTTCCTTGAAATGTTTAGTATCATAAGAGACGATTTTTTTTAAGATAAAAAATATCTATAGTGTCATTCGATGATTTTTTTTAAATGCAAATAAAAACATCTATATATAGTGCGTGCCACGCGACAAATTTCATTATTGGTATCAACATCTATTTTGAAATGCTTCGACTTATACTTTGAATGTGACAAGTGCTAGATGAGAAGGGCAAATTTTGTGATTGATTATTTCTGTTAAAGACAGAGAAAGTTGCATCATACATTTATTCAAACTAAGAAAAGAATTCAAATAAGAACTCCATCAAGTGCTGTCTTAGCTTTTTATAGTGCCGACTTGAATCTTTCCTTTACTAATTTCCAATTATTTTATTAAAACTAGTTCCAAAATTTGATATTCTTGAGAAGCCAATAACTTATATGAATTTTACTAGAATTGGTTATAACATTAAGAACATAAATTATTTTTATTTATTTACTTTTTATGTTAACTTAAATAAAAATTAATCATTGAAGAAACTACTTGGAGAAAATGATTGGGAGGCAAATTATATAAATGTTTAGGGAGAGGGTCAAATAATTTTTAGCCCAATATTAATTAAATTGATTAAAACAAATTAATCAAATTAATTGATAATCGAAGTTCTAAAAAATGTCACGTGTGGCCGACAGTAATTCCTGACTAAAACCCTAATTGAAATAGAATTTCCGGAAATTAAGCTCCTTGGAATTTGGGTTAAAATTAGGGTTTTATATTAATTAACCCTAATTTTAAACTCGAAATAGGGTTCCGTAAATTTACGAGATTTAATAATAAATTGGATGTGAAAGCCCAAATAAAATTCGAATTTTCTAGATAACGAGCTCAAAATGGCGATCCGATAAAAATTAAATAGGTTGAGCCAAGGAAATCAAAACGTGGCATTCTTGAATTCAAAAGGCACCGCCTCAATTTTGCCGTGGTCTCCAAACAAAAAATATTAATATTATTTTAATATTAAATATCCTGACGGTTCAAATTCTTTGTAAAAATTCAATGCTTGGGCATCGTGAATCTACCAAAATAAACCAACCAACTGTTTAGCATTCAAAGCACGTGAACCTCAGAAATAACCTAATTTTATTTTCAAATTCATCGAGAAATCATTCAAAAAATACTTGAGAAAATATAGAGGACAATCTTCAAATCTCTAAGTTAAATATTTTAAACCGCCAGTAACACCACTTTGAGGCCGGAAAACACCTCCTAGCCTAAATAAGAGCCTAAAAGGTGGGAATTACCGCACAAAGGCAGCATTCTTCAAGTTGAAGAAAAATCACGAATTTGACACTGCATTTCTCAAGAACGCTTTAATATCTGCCAAGAAAATAAGCTAACAGTTCTGATTATTCATAACGGTATGCACACCCGAAAAATCTCAGTTTGATCCATCAAGTTTCAAATATAGGAATACATCAATATTCACCCTATGTAGGATTTCAAAGGAACACGCCTACTGCTCTTCTGCCTGAGCGATCAATATCATCAATGTTAGACAACTGACCATATCACCACGCCTATAGCCGCTAAGACCGCCAGAGTACAAGCTAGGAGCATACATTGCTTCACAACTTAAATCAAATCCCGGTGAGCTCAAATCTCGCTAAGCCCCGCCCTACAACAATACCCTAAGGCCGTAGTACAAGCAAGCATCGCTCAATAACTTGCTCGATATCACTCCATACAGCCTCACGAGCCTGAGTCAAGTCCCACTCTAAAGACAAGTAGCATATCAAGCTACTAAGTCCCACAACCAAAGGTGAAGTCCCACACCGCACGCACTTGGAAGTAAGTTTGACATAAATCGGTGCTAATCTAGTATGAATTTTAATTAGATAAAACACCACTCACATACATCCCGATCCTCAAATGACATATATTAATCTTAAAATGACATAATATGCAATATGAATAAAGAGGCTCTTACATTGCAGCTGCGGCGATGAATGAAATCAAGCTCCTCGGGTTATCGCCTCGCTAACTCTCAAGAAAAGCCTCACCAATCGTTGCCTAATTAAAGTGACGCTTCATCTAGATTGCATACACCAGAGGAATCGACCCGAGAGCTTGACAAATGGAAGAGAAAATCCTTCCAAAGGAGGGGGCGACGCAAGCTCTAGGCAGTAGAGAGAGACAAGGGTTTTGATTTCACTACATGAAAACCCTCGTCTCTCTTTCTTTTTAAATACCATTTGCTAATTTTTCACATTCAGCAGGCGTGTTTAATTAAATAACGAGTCAATAGTAAGTTGGTTCTATTTTTATTCAATTTAACAAGTCAATTGTGACTAACTAGTCACTATCAGTCATTCATTGTTATTCATCAATTTCATCGTTAATTGATTAACTTGCAAGTTTAATCACTTGAGTGTTCATCAAGATATTTGACAAATATATATAAGGCCGAGATACATCTCCCCACCCCATTTCAGTCTCAAGCCACTTCATTCATGAAATATAATTCGAATATCACTGTATGTGTGTGACCTTCTAGGCTCAGATAATAGTAAGTTGTATAATAATAATAATTGACCAATTACTATTATTATAACGATTAATGAGTAAGATCTAGCAATCGCTCATAACCCTTAAATTATCATGAGAACCCACACTAGTAATATACAATTACTAAGTTGAATATTAATCTCGCAATCATATTTAACTGGGTAAAATGAATTGATAATAATAATTGTCGCAACGGGCATAATAAAAGCGGAATCAATTTTTCATTGATTTCCAACACGTAAGATCAAGTCCAAATCTCGCTCGACCATATCCAAGTCCGCACTGGGGCCTCAAATTCATCAAGACTGATTATTACACCTCTTTAATGACGAGATCTCTGTCGTAGGCTAACCATAAGCATTGAACATCGACAACTTCTGAGACGACCGAATAGCGATGGGCGTCTCCCATAAATTAATTGCATTAATCGTGAGGCCCGGAGATCTTTTTCTTGTGAGTCAAAGACGGATAATCCTCCTAATATAGTCATTTATCGTTATATTATCGGGCACATATGCTGCTATAATCCTGCAGTAAACGTTGTCATGTCAGTACATAGCCGTGGTCGCATGCTGGCAGCACAGCAACCTGTACTTAAACAAGATGAGAGCAGCAGCCTCGAAGGTTGGTCATACCAAATTTCTAGTTATAAGTCGACGCGAGTCGATCTCGCAGTTAACGCGCGTGATCAAACTGATCAACATCAATCACCATGTTAACATATGACAGCTTGTCGCTTCTAATTATCGCTGATTCGACCAAGCGTCTTTGGTTATCCTTCTAGGTCAAGATCGCATCATGTCGCCTCTAGAAAACATGACTAACCTGTGACTTAACTTTACCTTCGAGAATACAATACATGTAGTATTATATGCAATTTAAATATATAGACGCATAAACAAGTTAGAATACAAAGAAGAAAACAATATTCAAATATTGTTCACATACGTATGATTCACTTAATTCCAACAACACGCGATATCTGCTTCCAGCATTCCATAAACAGCCATGCTCATCATGCTTTTTGCTCGATTTAAGTGGTTTGCCAGATTGGCCTTCGATATTTTATTACTTATCACCTCTACAGATATCTCACTCAGTGATATTCTCTAGGCACGTTGGGAGTCAGGATGTCAAGTCTCTTTAGCTCGAGCTATTACCTAGTATTGTCACAAAAATACTTCATCAACCACTAGGTACTACATCTGCTAAATAATTTTAATTTCTATTCAACATGTTTTCAAGCTGCACGCGATGAGCATCAGATTGCGGGTGGATCGGCAACAAGATCGCTTGAACCTCCAAGATAACGCTCATCGTTGAGACAAAAATACAGCAGCCTAGACTGAACGAGCAGTCGCCTTTCGCCGCCGCTTAAAACGGGCATCGGCACCACATCCCATCTCCACCATAAAGATCTTGCTCTTTTTCCGCTTCAAGATGCACCACGTAGCCTGTTGTTTTTCACTGATTATCTTGGTATCTACCGGGTTACACTCAAAGGCATAAGACACACGTCTAGTGCACACACATGGCATGCAGTGAAAGCTTAACGGATTGCAGTGAACTCGCATCGAGTATAACTAGTAGATACTAAGCTAATCCAAAGCGAAAAGCCAATCGGATTAGAGGAAGTGCATCCTTGAAGTATCCGAGAAGAACTAAAGATGCTTGGTATATGGTGGAGATGATGAGTTAGTAGTTACCGGTAATAATCGATGCCAGCTAAACCGACAGAGACGACTATCATTCCTGCAATTGGGTATGTATTTTGTCTTAACGACGGAGCAAATGCTGGCTGAGAGTTCTAAGAAGAGTACTCCGGGATTCTACCACGTAGTTTGAGACATCGCAAATGGCCTCGTCGCTTAAAGAAGCATGTTGATTAAGAAATTGCGGACTAAGCTTGGTGTAGTACCTAGTATCGAGGACTGCTCTAGTTGCTTGCGACAATACTAGGCAATACCAAGCCAAGTGAACCCCGAGCACATCACAACCAAGAACGTATTCGCAAAGCATCACCTAATTAGAGATATGCTTAATGTAGGTGATATCAAAGCATGTAAGTAGCAACAGAGGCCAATCTGGTCGACTTTACCAAAACCACTAAGTTAGGCAAAAGATGATGAGCATGTACAACATAGGTCCTAGATGACGTCAGAAATACATTAGGGTTAAGGAATCAAGATGTATCTATTATGTTATGTGAACAAATGTTTGAATATTGTTGCTTCTTATATTCTAGTATATTTGTTTACTTGGCCTATATGTTTTAAATTTAGTTATTATTAATATACTTTATTGTATCCCTCGAGGAGCGAAAGTCACCCCTAGGCTACCTATGTTTTTCTAGAGAGGCAACATGAATCGTTGATTATACCTCAAGCCTAGAAACATGTGATAGCCAGGCCTTGTCGATGTCATAGTTAGGCGACAAGCATCATATGACTAACATGGTGATTGATTAGTAATCAAGTTTGATCACGTTGAATCAAGGACTAGATCAATACTATGGGCTACCGGGTCCTACGACGGGGAGCTAGTACTTATCGAAACGAATCTCATAGAACATATGTATATCCGTAGTCCTATGATATTTTTTAGAATTTTAGGTTCGGCCACCCTTAGACCTATAGTATATAACTATTTGTGTTATATGAGCTCAGATTTTGACTATAACCAAACGCCTCGCTTTAAGCGGGGATTATAACGCATATCTCTGTCACACAAATGTAGTATAACGATAGATGTTGGATATATTGGGAGGGATGTCCGCCCTTGGATATACAAGGAAGATCTCTGTGCCTCGCCACGCTTGGTACCGATTGGTTTATGGGACGCCTATAAATGCTTATTCGGGCCCATACTGAGTAAAGAAAGTTGTGTGTTTCATGACACACTTCTATGGTTAGCCTACGATTGGGGAGATCGCGTGTTAAAGGAATTGTATGGCAATCGCCTGCGCAAGTGGGAGTGTTGGAAATCAATTAAAATTGATTTGCTTTTATTATGTTCGTTACGATAATTGTGTATCAATTTATTTACTAGGTTGGTTAAATGTGATTACTGGAACTTAGTGTTCACCTTAGTAATCAGATACTAGCGCTGGGTTCTCATAGTACTTAAGTGGGTTATGAGCGATTGCTAGATCTTAATTATTAATCGCTATAATAATAGTAATTGGTCGATTATTGTTATTTATACAACTTACTATTATCTCGAGCCTATGAAGGTCACACACATAAGCAATGATATTCGAATTATATTTCATGCATTTAAATTAAACGAGATTCAGATATCGGAGAGATGTGTCTCTCAATATTTATATATTTGTCAAATATATATTGATGAATAACAATTGGTTAAACTTGCAAGTTTAATCAATTAAGAATTGAAAATTGATGAATAACCTTATAAGTTATTCGATAGTGACTCAAGTATTATTTTAAATGACTTAAGTTAATTAAAATGAACAACTCACTAACACTAATATTTGATTAGAAGCCATAAACGGCCCAATTCAAGCTTAACGAAGAACCGATTTTTAATGAGTTGCTTAACAGTTAACATTAGGTTTTGTATTTAAAGAAAGAGACAAGGTTTTTCATTTCATGAAGAACTCTTGCCTCCCCTCTTCTTCCTTCAAAAAGCGGCCCTCCCCAAGAATCGGAAGAGATTTTCTTCAATTTTTTTCCTCTACAACCTATCAAGTTGAAGTCTACAGATTCTGCTTCCTCTTGGTGTGCGATCTAGAGGACATCATTTCGTGTTGACAAGCTTTGAGAGGATTTTAAGTGGCTTCTACTTGTAGGATTTCAGGTTTTGGTTCATTTCGTTTTCGCCGCAATGTAAGTACCTCGTTATTCATATTGCAATATTTTTGTGTTTAGTACTAATATACATCATTTGGAAGATCCGTGGATGTATGATTTGGTGTTTATCAATAATGAATTCATATCAGATTCTAAATAACCGTGCCTGTACGAGTCGATCTACCAAGCCTAATATTTTAATGAGATAGGCTTCGCAACGGTCTGCTTCCTGTGCCGGCCCACGAGCAATGATAGTGTCATATCTCTGCTTTCTAGCTTCTTTCGAATACCTCGTTGCCGGGTGTATATGCCATGTCGCCACCTTTCTACATTGAATCAACTGAACGAAGGTTCCATATCGCGTTAATGGTACATTCACATCCACAATACGTACTCAGGTTGTGGATCCCTTTTCCGATAGGAGTGCGTACTATCAATAGGTTTCGGAGGAACCTTGTTGTTCAAAGACGTATTCGGGGCTTCTTCTGTTGAGAATGATTTCTCAAATTTAAGACTACCTGCCAAAATTGAAATATTCAAATTTTTGTAATTTTTCAGTTAATGAAATGGGAGCCGAAGTTCTAGGAGTAGAAGTGTAGCTATTATAATTCTAAAAGAATAAGTAAATAAAGACAAATGTAATCAAGAAACTATCATGCTAAAACACTTACAAATAAATTGTAAAAGTAAATACTAATACTTCAAATCTCACGAAATATATTAGTATCAAGATCTATTATACTCAAATTCAAATGGCAACACTGCATATATTTTGAATCTAGTATAATAGTAGGTTATCAACCAATTATGTAAAACTACATAACTCTTGTGTCACTAGCATACTATTCAAGATGCTACCTGACTTTGTATCTCCGAAAAACCGGTTAAGCATACCAATTAAACCAAATAGTTACTTGGAGTGATCATCTGAAAGCCCACAATGTTAGTGGAAATCACTTCAACATGATCCATTATCGCACAAATTGCAAAACTGTAACACTGCCATCACAAGCAGCCCAGATGATGTGAATCGATTTCACAACTTTAAAATTGGCTCGATACTTTGGGTTTAAATTTTAAATTATGATTATTATTACTTTGCTTTTATTTTACCATGCAACGCAGCACATAATCAAGCATATGTACAACATGAAAAATAAAACAAGTAATGCACATTCAAGAGGTATATGATATGACCCTAGCCCTATTATATTTTCAAAACTTGAAAACTAACATTTGGCCCTATTATAATTTCTTGTCTTCTGGCTTCTAGAATCTCCACCAAGCTTCATCTTGAATTACAATTCAAATACACTAATCTCAACTTAGACAACATGTGTTTGTGGAAGAAACAATAGGTACTAAATAATATGACTTTAAATAGGTCATTTATAACAATACGGCACGCAGTAATCGAAAATAAAATGCGGTCATATGCACTATATACCTCCATTCCATTCCATAACAATATATATAGGCAAAACATAAAAATACTCTTTAATGTCATATATTAAATGAGATAAATTAATGTGTCTTATAATTGACTAATTAATTATCCATTATTTTATATAATTAATTATCAATTAATGTAAATTTTTAATTTAAATATATTCATTATTACGATTAATGATAATTATTACAATAAATACCAACCACTTAAATCTATGGAATAATTATCTAATAATTATCAATTAATGAAAATAATCATGAAAGTGGAAATATAAATCTAATTTATCACATTCAAGATATATTCAATTATCTTTAATGATAAAAATTTATGATTTGCATTTAAAATCAAAATTAATAATTACTAATAATTTTTTTAAAACCAAAGAATTACATAAAATGCATTTAGGTTTTCTAAACGGACGATGAACTTCAAACGCGACAAACGACGCTGCCTCCTAAGCACGGTCGACACGCCGTGTTTTACCTAGTACTGAAGGGCGAAGCCATCGGGTGGGCTTCGACCGTCCTTAATCCGACCGACGCGCTCTACACGGGGTTCCCCGCAAGTCCGATTTACTCTAATATTGGTAAATTAATTCTGATTAATTTGCATCTTTATAAAATGATTTGATGCTCTAAAAATTCAAAAATTCGATCGAACATCAACAAGATTATTATTAAACACATCCAATTGTAATTTACCGCATTTCTAGTTTTTCGATTAAATCCAAAACAATCCAAAATATAAATGAATTTTCAAGTACTTTAAAATTAAAAAATCTGAACAATCCGAGATTTAACTCCTAAAGGTTATCGAATATACAATTTAATTTTGGAATTTTCCAAATTCAGAATCTCTCTGCTGGGAAATCGAAACGACTAATAAAAAAAATCAAAGCTATTAAATTAATCAAGTTTTAATCCCTTTCTATTTCATGAAATAATTAAAAAATATCAAATCATCAAAACCAATATAATAAATTGATTGATACAAATTAAAAAGTGAATTATACTCAATCATGAATTAATCGAATTAATTAACAACTACGAATACACATTAAATAGAATTAGATAAAATACATCAACTTTGGAGTAGGCTCAAGCCACTGTTAGAATCTAGTATGTGAATTTTAATTTGGTGATAAAATACCAAATTCACATTCGATCCTCAAAATGACATTACATATTAATCTGTCACACATGCAATTTCACGAATAAAAGAGTTCTTACATTGCGAAGACGAATGAAATCAACCTCCTCAAGTGAATGCCTCGTGAACTTCAAAAGCCTCTCCAATCAGCTAGCCAACACCAAAAAAATGTCCTCTTAGATTGTACACACACACTGTGGAATCGACCGAGAGTTTCGAATACGCTTGTAATAACACGCTTACGTAAAAAAAAAAATTTAAATTTTTTTCGTTCAAGGGACCGTGATAGCATAAATAATTTAAGATAATATTATTTCATAATTATTTGAGCCGAATTACATTTAATTTAGTAGTTTTTGCCATGGAAAATTTAATCTCTTGAAATCGGGTTCGCTTAGATTTCAATACGAGTGTCGGGAGAAATTAACCTAAACCGAATCTGGACTCTCGAAGTTTTAAATATCTATCAACACTTATCCTCCACATCATCACCAAAACACCTCATCATCTTCCTCATCTCCTCGTGGCCGATTTACTCCCTCCCCCTTAAAAATTTCTTCTTCCATTTCTCTCTTCGATTGTCGCTCAAACTCAAGATCGTTTGTAGAATATCGTTCTCCCCATCATTCTCTTCGAGTAGGAAAGTTCAAGTCTTTTTGAGATATTTCTTGGGTTTTGATGAGTTGACTTTGAAGTTGACTTTTTCCATAATTCAATTTCCATGATGAATCTTAGTTGCTACGTGGTTCTATGATGTATATGTGATTTAATTCATGATTTAGAGGTCGCTTTGAGGATGTTAAGGTCGAGTTGACTTTTCTAGGTTTCGTTGACTTTGGGGTGATATTTTTATAAGACTTTAAATGTGTAGAGTTCACCTGGGACCTTAACGTAGTTGTTGTGATGTTAAATCGTGATTTAAAATTAATTAAAGGCGCTTAGGTTGAAAAGTAATATTTTCAAGTTGAAATATAATTGATATTTTGAGTATAGATTGTTAATTGTGGACCTACCACTCAACTGTAACGACTTATAAGTTGATTTATAAATGAGCAAAGTCGATAAGATGAAATTTTAGCGGGGATCGATTGGTTGTGTCCGATGGGATTATAATTTGATGGGGCTTTACCCGACATGTTAGATCAAGAAATCGTTCGACAGAAGTCAATGTTTATTCGAGAACGTAATTGCGGTATTAGTTCCCGAGTATACTTTCTCGGTAAGTCATAGGGCCTTGACCCATGGTAGTGGGCACGCCTGCTATCGCTCTTCGTGAGGACTTTGTGATAACTAGTAGAGTGTGAGTACTATCTCACGGGTGTTACCTTACGCATTTCTACTTCTAAATTGCGTGAACATGTTATCGCGGGTACGACATGAACGATGTACATGTCATTGTGTTATGATTACGTGAGAACGCTACATGTAATTGTCAGATGATTATATATGATTCATTTGTATGAGCCAGCGATATGATTATGTGATTATACTCGTGGCGCCAAGATTGCTTCGAAAGTTAAGTAATAATAACCCCAAATATGTATTTCATTTCGTGGCCTTGCCGGAACTGTTGTATTCCCTGGTGGCCTTTGTCGGCACTTGTTTACGTGGCCTCGCTGCTTATCAGGTTTCGACTTTACGATTGTGAGATGTTTTAGCCGTGTGCTTGGATATTTTTTGGGTGTAGAGTGTATGGTTGTCGTAGAGGTCATGGTTGTGAAGCTATGTATGTCTCTGAGGTGACTTCAGCATTAGGATACATCCTAGAATCGATGAAGCATGGTTGTGTGGCTCTTTAAGAGCGTTGTTTATCGCCTTTATACGTGTATAAGAGCGTTGTTTATCAGCTTTATACGCCGGTATAAGAGCATTGTTTATCGCCTTTGTACGCCGGTATAAGAGCTGCTTGTATCGCTCTTTTATACGCCGGTATAAGAGTTGCTAGGTACGCCTTTATACCGCCCTGTGGCAAGAGCGTTGCTTACCAAATTTTATACGCCGGTATAAGAGCTGTTTATCGCTTTATACTCGTATAAGAGTTGCTATTATCAGCTTTATACTCGTGTAAGAGCGTTATAGATCGACGGATTGAGCTTATGCATCGTGATTAGAATCCTGGATGGTATCTAGTTGATTTGTTGATCGATGACTGTGAGTATAGTTTCATTGGCCCTCGTGATTGTAATTTCACGTGTTTTGGTGTGATTTTATTTAGTGAGTGGTATTCATTATTGAGACCCTATATTCTATGTTATGCCATGCATGTATGAGAATTTTCAGGGGTATAAATATGGCCTCGCTAGGTAGTCCCGGTTATATATCTATATGTACGCCAGTATTTGACCCCTATGTTAATTTGTTGTGTCGCGGCGTATACGATGCTTTCACCCCGGTAAGTTAAGTTTCAAGCTTCGCTTTGGGCGGCATTTCATTCAGGCTGTGCTGATTGCACGGCTACTGAAAGCTTTTCAAGAGGACTGCTGGAGAGTTGTTCCGAGTGGCCAGTGAGCATCGCGGCGTGAGGATCCTCACAAATACCGATTTTGATGTGTTGTCAATCGCTTTTGATCATGTACTTTATATTCAAACTTTAGCTTTGTCGGGCAGCTTGTCATTTTGTATTCGGGAAAAGACAAGATTTACTTTTGTAGCCTTGCCGGCATTAATATATTTATTTGGGGATATGTTGTATATATATATGGAGTTGGTCAAGTTAGATATCACCCATGGATCAGGAATTTTTGAACCGTGATTATTTTGGAAATATCATGTAATCGCATTTTTGAAGGAAACGAGTAGTTTTAAACCGAGTCAGCCCATCGGTTTGCGATTCTCGTGTTCGATTATAATGACTTCACTCGTGGCGGCCGACTCCGGGGGCGGGTCGCTATAATGCTAGAGTTGTCGAGGAACAAACGGGAAGAGAAAACCTCTTCCAGCCGGGAGGGTGCACGGTTCTAGGTAGAGGCAAGGGTTTTGATTTCATCATAATAAAAACCCTTTGTCTCTTTCTTTAAATACCATTTGCTAAATTTTACCCAAGCAACTCATAAGAAACCGCTTAACTCGTTAACTTAATCAGATCGTTATGTGCTTCTAATCAAATAATGAGTCACTAGTGAGTTGTTCTATTTTAATTAACTTAACAAGTCAATTAAAATACTAATCTAGTCACTAATAAATAAATTTATCAGTTATTTATCAATTTCAATTGCTTAATTGATTAAACTTGCAAGTTTAACTAATTGATGTTCATCAATATATATTTGACAATATATATGTCGAGATACATTCTCAATTTTATGTCTCGCTTTAATTTTACGCATGAAATATAATTCGAATATCATCATGGTGTGTGTGTGACCTTTCAGGCTCGTATAATAGTAAGTTGTATAATAATAATTGACCAATTACTATTATTATAACGATTAATGAGTAAGATCTAGCAATCGCTCATAACCCCTTAAATTATCATGAGAACCCACACTAGTAATATACAATTACTAAGGTGAACACTAAGTTCCAGTAATCACATTTAACCAACCTGGTAAATGAATTGATACACAATTGTCGCAACGGGCATAATAAAAGGGAATCAATTTTTCATTGATTTCCAACACGAAGATCAAGTCCAGCTCCCCGGCTCGGACCATATCCAAGTCCGCACCATCAAGACTACGACATAGCCGTCATCATGAGCGCCCTATCCAAATCAAATCAAGTCAAATCAAGCCGATCTCATACTAAGCTCCTATCAAGACCCAATCAAGTTAGACATCTCACAACTGCCCCGCAAACACTAGGATCCATAGTTCGATCATTAATCCTCTTCGATTTGAGAAAACTCAGACACTGAGTAGTTTTCCCTACAACGTGGTTTTATTTTGTACCCTTTATAATAAATAATAAAAAATTCTTCTTTGCATTACAAATTGTGGCACACCGTGGACTGCGGAACTACCTACTAATCGACAACCGAGATGTTTCCAAAAGGACTATCTCAACTCCTCTCCATGTACCAAATGGTACTACAAGGAGAAGGGGTCACAAGAAGATAGTCCGTCAAATACAAGGAACAATCAAGGACTTCCCTCAATGACCCCATCAAGTCTCTCTGCTAATGGCTGCTGTGAGCTCTGAAGGCAACAAGTCACTTACTAGAGAAGCAAATGACGCCTAATTCCGGTTGAAGAACCTTCTCAACATATAGCCGAGGACTGACGGACAAGCATTAGAAAACCTGCTAAATTGCGGGTTCCCACACCCAAGACACCCACTAGATCGCAATGTGAGTCTAGCTCATTCACCGACTTCAGATTTCCTAGCACCCAAAGAATGATGACTGGTATTACGTCCCTAGAAAGAAAGCAAATGGCTACTCTAATAGGGATGGTAGAAAATATGTTAAGCAAAAATATACAACATCAAGATGACTTCATCTCGATATCGTAGCGATATCGATCAAGAAAGATATAGCTGTGAGTAAATGTAAGCCGCTTCTAAAGAAAACAGAGGCCATCACCCTCTAAGACGGGACACGGACGCCCCATCTATCCCTACATAAGGCCTCGTGCACGCTCACATGGACCAACGAGAACATAGTAGAAACTCGATCATTCCGATAGAATGATTCCAAAGAAGACAAACAAGGAGTACATATACTATGTTGGGGGCAATAAAAGGTCACGAAGACTGGAGGCACCCTTCATACACCTACATAAAGCCCTACACCTCCGTATAGACTAGTTGAAAAATGCCAAAGGGCTATCGAATCACCGGTTCCAACAATTTGATGGAACTAGAACCCCAAGATCATATAGCCCACTTTGTCGAGACATTTAACAACGCTGACCGTCGATGAAATGGCTGTCAGCTCGCTCGCTTCCTCAAAGGGAACACGCTCGACCGGGTATACTTACTTGAGTCTCGCTTCCAGACAGCTTGGGCTCAATCGAAAAACGGTTTCTCAATCGCTTTAGTACGAAGAGACATTTAGCATGACGGAGCCTAATCGGCACCAAACAAAGAAAAGAAGAGCTGCCATAAAACTCTTTATCAATCGATAGAGAAGTCTCGAACTTAAATTGCAAAGATAGGCTCTTTGAGGCATCAACTACGCGATGTATCCAAGGCATGCATTGACATTTAATACATTGGCGTGTGGATACTTCCTGTAATCCCTTCGAAAGCAAATGGGAACAAGAGCTCATGAAATGGAGCTCAGTATTGCTGCAAACAAAAGGTATGTGCCCTCTACTCCAGCAGCCTCTTACTCGAAGGCCAAGTATGAGCCAAGGAAGGAACTTTTCACACTTAAAGAGACCCGAGGAGGCAAAATGAATCATGGAGCCTAAATTTTCAAGTATCATGATACTGTATCCCATCAAAAGTGCTTCATCTTCAAAGAGCGAGTAATGGACCTCGCAAGAAAGGGGGCAATAACCCTGGAATAAGAAAAAGTCTCTTCCAACTATATAAGCTCACCATCGTCCAGCCCACCAAAGTCAAAGTACCTCGCTAACTTCTCGGGAGAGTGGCCGTCCCTGGAAAGAAGCGACAATGACGACGAAGACTACGTACATGCCATTTATGTGCTGAAGACGACAACTCAACCAAGTAGAGGCACTAGTGGGTGACGCTTACCCGCTCAGTGTCTCCCCGACTTTCGCCATCACATTCATGATGAGACTGCCACAAGAAGATCCAATAAACCACTCTACGGTCAAGTTATGTAAAACGAAAGTCGGATAAGCGCACGTCGCATTTGGATGACTGGGCTAATATCTTACCACCTGCACATTAAACCAAGTGGCATATCCACCCGAATACTTACAACAATCCCATATTATAATTCAAGGTTTTAACCAAGGGAGCGAACGTCAAAAAAGTCTACACTCGTGATAGAGAACCTCGAAACCACAAAATTGGTTCCATGTGATAGATGCCAAGGTCATATATAATATCCTACTGGGAAGACCTTGGATCCATAGTAGTAATTATGTCCCCTGAACACTTCAACAGTGCTTGAAATACTACAAAGATGGGATGGAGAAACAACAAGGATTTAAAAACCCATTCAGAAAGGAAGAATCCCAAGATGAGGAAGGGCCAGTTACGCCAGAGGTACTTTCAATACTTCAAACAGCCTACTCCCGCCTTTATAAGAAGTAGAGAAAGAGCTAGTTCAAGCATTCAAAGGCTTGACCTACCCCTCACTCAACCCGGCTGCTAGCGGTGACGCCACCTCCCTCATGTGTTTTGCGATACCCACGGTGACCCAAAATAGAGTACGGTAATTATGTTTATGACTTATTAAAGGTCGCTATGATCCTATGAAGGACAAAGCAGAGGGACAATTACCTCCCGAGGTCACAAGCAACAAAGTGCATGATGTAAACGACACCCAAAACATGCTAAGGTGAAATGGTGGTCTATCAAGAACTCAACCATAGGGTTGAGATATGCTTCGAAACCACCACTAAGTGTTCTAATCAAGAGGGTAATAACAACCACATAGCAGAGGTTGGTGAAGAGGCCCCTCCAGACCAAATACGTGAGGAACGACGCTTAGTATTCCACAGGTTGGGGGCAGTCTCAACCCTCAAGAAGAAAACTAAGAGGAAGCCGCCTTCCTAAGGTCGGAGTACAATGGGGGTATACAAACCTAAGTCCAAAGACTTGGGAATCTCGAATTCTCCTGAATTATGGAAGAACTACCGAAAGAAGAAGAGGTCTCTCGCTTCCCTGCTTCAAATATTGAGGAGCAAGAAAGTTGCACCAGTAAGTGATACTTTCCTACCAAGATGTGTGTGTATGAAAACTCATCCTTGGAAGACAATGAATGAAAGTTTCATGGCCACTCTCCCTGCTGCATATTAGTAAGAAAACTCGAACGGAGAAGTGGTGCGTGGAATTCAAAAGAGAGGCGCACTCGAAGATAAGTAATCCCCAGAGGAGGTAGAGGAACTAGAAGTTCAATGCTACATCCATGAGCAGACCCTATGGGAATACTTAGGTGATGGCCAGCCAACGACTTCTCTAGACGTAGTTCCTTCAAGGCCAAAATGGCTCGGTATATAAATACATTCATGAGCAAAGGCTGTGGAATGACCGCCACTCAAAAAAGAGGTGCGGCATGAAGGTTAACAACACCCTGCTATAACTGAGGGGTTAAGACTTCAAGAACAAGAGGAATGCATACCAGATAGAGCTACTTTCCTAGCTCAACAAGTACGAAAGGCCCTCATCCCTGGGAGCTAATAAAGGCAAAATTTATATCTACATTCCTATGCTTATCAGTAAGGAAGGACGATGAGACGAGACGTTTGATATACGAGCCTGGGATACAAGTCTCGTACGTAACTGTTCCCTAGAAGAACGAGCCTGGAGATACAAGTCTCATCTAACTGCTCCTAGAAGAAACTAGGAGGAAATGGCGGTCTAACGGTATGTCTAAAGGCAAACCATATGGGAACACTCGATCAGCGATCAACCGAGTGGTATTTTGGACGAGTTCCTCAAGAGGCATCAGGACGACTCGATATATAAATACGTCTATGAACAGACATTATGGAATGAATGTCCACCTCGAAGGTTAATACCTAAGTATGTAAGTCAAAAACACCCTATCTTCATGAAAGCAGTTGATGGGTGGAGACTTCAAGCTCGAAAAGAGACTATCGTAATGGGGTGGTGATGCACATGCGGTCGAAAACCCAGAGTTCAAATATTTCTAAATAGGGTCAAGAAATCCTCCCGAGCACGAGGATAAACCCCACTCACGCCTCCTCGATAATGCAGTTTAAACTATCAACCTAATTCCCCAAACGAGTATAAATTGTTCTCCTCCCGGACAGAGGATCTAATCATCCAACCTCCTGAGCATGAGGATAAACTGCCGAACCCTCCTTGATATGAGGTTAAAGGATCAAACCCCTTTTGAACTACGTTTGGCTTGATCCCCTGGGCGAAACCATCCTTAGGGTATCGTAGCAAATTTCGATATGTATCAAAGCCGGGAGTCATAACCTAAAAAACATCCATGTTGTCCCACAAAAATTCTTTGGAGCTGTAAGATAGCCAAGCACAACAGTGCAACATGAACAAACATGCGGATGTCTCAACTAATCCAACACTGAGATAACACAAGTCTACATCAACAAGTAACCCTCGCATTACTTTGTCGAGGCCTGGCGCGGCTTGTAATCATAAGAAAGTAGTTATGTCAAGTAAAGCCCGATTGTAACTTCGACTAGGTTCAAGAACACGATGTTAAAACTCTTAAACCTGGGGGCGTAAGTGATGATGAAGATAGGGGACAAAGCCACGCCACTTCAATCCCTCAAGCATCAAACACTACGACTAAGTAGACCGATGAAGTGTCTACCCTACTTAGAGTAACGGATGAGGTGAAAGAACGGAATCATTAATTCTATGAGACGCAATAATACTAAGGGAGGAATCAAAGCTCCACCATTCTATTCCAACACTATATCTAAAAACCCGTAGGACTAAGGTCCCAAAAGAGTTTGAGGGTGTTCAAAACAAGAGACGATCGTAAGATTTCCGTAGAGTTGTCCAGTTCAAGCAAGAAATACATCCTCCTCATGAAATTTGTGGATCATTCTCGCTTGAAAGCGCAAACTCTTAAGGTCTCTGTAGATATTCAACGCATTTAATATCCATATGAATAGAGACTGTCTCCGACTACTAAGCCGTTAAGGCCAAGTAGGAACATATCATCCTACCATGTCCAACACACCTCTAAAGCCTGACATATATCCGTACTACTGTCGCTTGTGCCACCAAAGAACAACCGCCTTGTCCAATACGCCCAAAGCCGGACAAGGACATATCTTTTGACTGTATTCTAAAGCTGGCTTCCAGGCACATTCACGCATCCTGACGAGCTTCAAGAGCCATAAGGATGTATAAATTCAGCAAATCAAGCCAACCATCTCAAGATTGTCAGTCAAGCCTCGAGCAGCATCGTGATCAGCCGCCCTTGCATCGCATGCTTCACACCAACAAGTAACCTCGCACTTGCTGCCAAAGCTTTTGATGTGACTTCAATCTCAAGATGGGACTACAATCAAGAAGGCTCCTAGATTGCAACTCCGCACTAGATACAGAACATAACTAAAACGCTGATCGTGACCAAGTCGCCTGAAAGTCATCATCCTTGATACATATGCAAAGAAATACGGAAAAATACAAGACTTTGAAGAGTAAGATAAAGTCAAAAGCAAAGACTGGTGATAGCCTGTAGGCCACCAAACATATACCCAATTGCATGACATCATGCCAAGTATAACACTTGAAGGATGGCACCTCATTTATCTATCCATGCAACTAAGGCATGGATATCGAGGATCGAAAATGAAGGTCCCCTATACCAACAAGTAAGATACCCAAGCCTCACAATACATCTAACCACATCCTTGAGGACTAAGTATCGAGTGCAAAATAGGGAAACGATGCCCTGCTCACACATGATGCCATCACCCTCGTTGGTAATCAATAAACCAACATACCCAAAGAGAATATATGCAAGTATTGAACCCATAAGAAGGGGAAGGAAAGAAGGTGGAACCCATAAATGGTCATTACCTTAAAAAAAATACTATCCTTAAATGTACTAAGGATAATAGCTCCCTAGTAAGAGCATAAAGTGCGTAACAACTCCTTGGTAAGAGCATAAAGTGCCTCAGCTGCCTCCCCTGCAGTGAGCATTAAAGGCCTAATAGCCTGCGGGTAAAGAGCAGAAAACACCTAACAAACTCTCGCACATGAGCCCAACTATTTATCAAAGTGAACTACATTTGACTTGGATCCTCAAGGAGCGATCCGCTGGGTACGAGGCGCCTTTGAACGCCTGCACTATAAACTATCAAAAAATCTTTGTCCCTGAGAAGCCATCATTTGAGGCTAATCAAAAGGGCGCAAGCCAAAGGGTAGTGAGTATCACATAAGAAACCCATACTCCGATAAGAGGCAAAGCATTAAATCAAAATCAAATCAAGCCATAGAGAAAGCTATGTGATATATACTACACTTCAAAGAAGTATGAACACTAACCTTAAGGACTACGTAATCCTAAAGGGGCGGTCATCGCCTCTTCAGCAAGCTAGTATCACATTATAGCAGAGTGATGAGGAGGAGAAGAATCATCATCTCCAACTCGTACATCACTCACACTACCAAATCAAAAGCAAGAAAAGGCATAGAGTCAAAGCCAACTCCAAGGCAGAGGGTTGGATAACAAGTAGGAAACGTTCCGTTGCTTGCTAACGTCGCGCAAACTAGGGAATGTGCTAAGACAGGACATATATAAAATGATTCCAAGAGTAAATGGTTAATAGGAAGTAAGAAGACATCCTTTTAACTAACGAAATAGTAAATACAATCAAAACTCAGATCACTTAGACTAAAAGGTGCCTAAGCTTAGTAATATACTAGCTAACTTATCCAAGCTATGACTCAAGGTGAACAGAGCAAGTGATAATGGCAAAGAGTACATACTCAATAACCATTAACATTAGCCAAGTTCACAAAGCAAATCAAGCTTCCTCATAAAGACTCGATTGTAATAAAGCATCGGAAAGAGTGGAAGAGAAATGCATTAGATAAAGTTCCTAAAGGTCCATACTACATGCAAGGACCAACCTTACTCTACCTAAACGCAAAATTCAAACCGAAAAGAGAAGGTAAAAAGCTGAAAAATCAGCACAAAGATTTAGAAGGTCGAACGACATGCCTAAACAATCCAGAAAATTCTGAAATTTTATGAGAAAAAACTAGACTTCTTGGATTTAACGCGTTGTCAACCGGTTTCCCATCATAATCGAGTTCCGAGTAGGGAGAAATAGCTTCCTGTAGTTGGTCCAAAACAAGAAATGGAAATTTTAGAACCAACTTCGAACCTCTATAACTCAAGCTCGCACGAGAACGGTACCCACTACATGTCAAAATCCACCGTATGTCCTAGTACTCCAGCGGTACAAGAAAATAACAAAACGTACAAAAGACGAAAAAGATATGGATAGTTTACTAACAGCTGCCCTATTTTGACGAACCTAAAGCAAAAAATCAAAAGAATAGTTTTAATATTTTACACATGATTTGATTTTAAAAGGTTTAAAGCATCAAAAATAACATGTATGAGCATATACAAAGCTTATTACAAATATGTTTAATCCTAAGGTTATCATGTGACTACATAATCATCAAAATACTAAATTTTTTATTTTTATGATAGTAACATATAATCTAAACATGTTAATCCTCAATTAAACATCTAAATACATGTTATGCTGATATTACAAGCATATTCAAGTCCCAAAAAAGTGCAAGAGAAGGGTAGAAATCCTTACTTTATGCAAAAATTCTTTACAAAAAGATGCAAACTTTAAACCAAATTCAAGCTCCAAAAGACTTGCAAAAGATAAAAGAGATATCAATGATTATTTCATGATCATATGATGATAAAGTTATGCAATAAAAACAAGCAAAAAAGAAGAAGTGGGAAGTTCCCACTACCTCGGAACTCACAACTGGGGCGGAAGATGATGATATTTGATTTCTTTTTGAGCTATCTTATCCTTAAATATGCTATTGTAAACCCTCTAAAGTCCATTACTTCAGTTCACGGACAAGTTGCACTTTCAAGGACGAATCAAAAAATAAAACGAACTAGCCCGCTACTAGGCTATGTTCGAAAATCCCATACATGTGGGTTGGGATGATTAAAAATTTTGACACGAAAAATACATCCAAATATTTACCGGTTAAATAAAATGGGCCCAAAATTGGTCTAAAAATTCGGAAAAAAAAGGATTTAATTGATTATTAAATTCTAAAATTAAGATGATTAATTTCAAAATCCATAGGACTAAGATTTATTATCTTAAAATATTTAACATGTAATCAACTCATGTTAAAATACAAATATCGATTCCGTGCTCCATGTGGGTTCTGATTAATAGGATATGCAATATCTGTAGTACTAAATCTCTAAAGAATTTAATTCCTATTAAATCCTCTACGGATCAGGAATTAGATGAGTCTTAACATGTAATAAATCATGTTAATATTAAACCTAAAATAATTTAATTCTGTAATAAAAGAAGAATTAAATTGGGTAAGTCTTGACATGTAATAAATTCATGTCACAGCCCTACAATTTAATTAATTCAGATAAATCCTCCATGGATCAAGAATTAAATGGGTTTTAAATATGTAATAAATCATGTTAATATTAACTAAAATTATTTAATTCTCTAATAAATGAAGAATTAAATGGGTCTTACCATGTTAATATTAACCTAAAATTATTTAATTATTTAATAAATGGATAACTAAATGGGTAAATCATGTTAATATTAAACCCAAAATTATTTAATTCTATAATAAATGGAGAATTAATTGGGTCTTAACATGTAATAAATTCATGTTAACATAAAATTCTACTAATTTAATTCTCTAATAAATTGACAATTAAATGGGATCCCAACCCAAGTTGGCATTAAATCCCACATAATTAAGTCATCATTAAGTCAAGTTTCGCATTTAAAGGCTTATTAAGGATCGTGACATACAAAATACGCTACAAAAAATCCTCAAATGAGCTCGACTTTCCTATAAGTCGTGGATTGTCTAGTGGATCGTGGATCATACGAATCACTCGTGAAGTCTCTATAAATAGGTAATCATCCTTCAAAGTCCTCAAATAATATGGACGATGACCGAGGACCGCAGTCAGCCTTAAATGCAACTGCAATAAGTCTGAAACATGGTTAATCACAACTCGACCTCAGAAAGGGTGTTAAGTGTTAACTGAACAGATGGATACTAAATTCCATCCAAATCAAAGTTCAACATACAACTACTCTTCCAATAACTCAAATCGGATATTGGATGTCGGCTTATAAAAGAAGCCAAATACACGTCGGAAGTAAAAAACCTTTGAAGCACCGTAATGTGTGCCGAAATGGACATTGTTCAGTCGAACACGACACCCACACGTAAGTACCCGGTTCGAGGGCAATCAGAATCGCGGAAAATTTATAAAATATTAATTAAATTGATTAAAATAAATTAATCAAATAAATTGATAATCGAGTCTCTTAAAATGTCACGTGGCTAATTACGGTTCTCGATTAAATCCTAAATTGAAATAGGGTTCCCGGGAATTAAGCCCCTGGAATTAATTGAAGTTAAAATTAGGGTTTCATAGTAATTAACCCCAATTTTAAACTCGAAATAGGGTTGCCTAAATTTACGGGATTTTAATAATAAATTGGATATGAAAACCGAAATAAAATTTGAATTTTTTGGATAACGAGCTCAAAATGGCGATCCGATAAAAATTAAAGGGATTAGGTTTAGCCAAGGAAATCAACACGTGGCATTCTTGAATTCAAAAGGCACCGCCTCAATTTTGCCATGGTCTCCAAACAAAAAATATTAATATTATTTTAATATTAACATCCGACACTTGCCTCAAAAAATTCAATGCGTTTAAAATCGATCCGGGCCTCGAAAATAAACTAAAGAATCGTAAGAAGATTCAGTTCTCATAAACCTATAAATACCCCTTCATTTTTGAAATTCACATATATCCGAAAATACGTAGAGAATCTCTGAAATTCTCTAAGTTAAATATTTTAAACCGCCAAATAGAATAATTCACTTTGGTGGCTGGAAAACGCCAATGTGAACCCAAATAGGCGCCTCTAAAGGTGGGAATTATTGCACAAAACACAGTAATTCTTCAAGTTGAAACAAAATCTGGCGAGAATCGGCTACTACATTTCAAGAAAGCCAATATTCGTGAAGGAATGAATAATCCTCGATTATTCATAAATCTTGCATGAACAATCGTGGGGTTATTTAGGTGTTCATGCAAAATTTATGAATAATCGTGGGTTATACCGAACATTCAATCCCTATAGCCGATCGCAGTGTGAAACACACCGCTTAAGGCCCCGGGTCCGGAAATGATCAATATCATCAACAAGGTTTGAACAATCCACCTTTATATTCCGATCATCACCACAAAAATAAGCCGCTAAGGCCATCAGACAAGTTAAGACGTATATTGCTTCATAGCTAAATCAAATACTAGCGAGGCCACCCGCCAGCCCCCGCCTCCTACATCAATAAGCTACTAAGGTCATTAGATATAAGTGTGTATAATCGCTGGGCCAATAACCTTCTTGCTATCACTCCATACGTTCTTTCACGAGCCCGGAAAGCGTGAGTCCCACCGCGCACTTCGCGTAAAGTCCGACATAGACCGGATCAGTTCAGACCCAAAATCAAGTCCAATACAACACGGAATACGCCGGCGTTCCCCGATCGACCATATCCAAGTCTAGATTACCTCACCCATCAAGACTAAAGAGACATATCCAACTCCATCATGTATTCTATCCAAATCAAATCAATCCGAGCTCATACGGCTCCTATCAAGACCCAATCAAGTCATGAAGCCGTGACATCTCAAATCGTCAAGAACGCTAGTGATCCATACGGGATAGTCGATCTCTTCTCGATTCACGGCGAGTTTTCCTCACAGCTGGTTTTACTATTTTGTGCCCTTTATAATAAATAATAAAAATTCTTCTTTGCATTACAAATGGCACCGATTTTTTTGGAGAATTTTTTTATTGCTCATTTTAAAGAAACATATATGATTTGGGTTATCGGTGGACATGACCCCTAATTCCTCCACTATAGGTGCTTGAGTTAACTTAATACACATAATACACTCAATATGAGTACAAATGTTTAATTAATTTTTAATTTTTAATTTTTTATCTCATATTTAAGCATAATTCAAGTACATTTTGTTTATTAACATTGCTGGAAAATGGCATTCTTAAGCACTAATAACCCAACAAGAAAGATGAGATCGAACATTATTTGTAATTTTCTTTTGCAGGCATGTCCGATTCTGCTTACGTTTGTATGAAGTAATGTTCTAAAATAATTTAAGCACCCTAAATTTCTTCAATCAAATGAGTATATACTATATACTGTATGTTCAACATTAAATAAAACCAAACCCATAAAGACAAAAAGTTGTTATGGATGTCCATGAACATCGTGAAGTGTTTCAAAAGAAACTAACAAAAAGGCAAACCTAAACCAAGCGTGGGATGTAATTTATTTTTTTATTCAATCGCATTATGAACTTAATTAATTAGCCTTTCATTTCGTCATCTAGTTTCTATGATTAAGCAAAATGATGGAGTACAAGTGTTTAATTAGTCTATCTATAGACCGAATAGGATAATCAATTAATTAAAAAGTTAAACATGAATTTTACTATAATACTACGTATCATTCTTTGTCTTCTTTTGACCAAACATTCTTAACTTGGCAGTCTAAGACCAGACCATCTTGCACTCTGACATTACCATCCGCTCTGTTGTCCAGCCATATGATAGAGTTATCTTATTGCGATGAATATATTACAATTAGAGAAATGTTACCTTATTTTGATGAATATTACAATTAGAGAAATGTTACTAGTTCCAAGAAATTGTGTGTACAAAAATAATTTTTAATTTAATGTTATTAACATGTCATTTATTATAAGACAAGAATCACTCGAAATTTTTAATAACATAATCCACATAATAATCTTGAAATTTGTAGCTAGCTAGAGACCAAAATGGAACTCTTGCATTAGTTTGACGACCCATAATAATTTCTTTTTCTAGAGATAGGCAACTGAAATTATTACCTATTTATCAAGAAAATTTTAACGTTTTTGTTAAAAAATGATATATATAATATATATTCTCAAATATAATACAGTACAAATTATGGGATATAAAAAATCCTATTAAAAAACTTTAGGTTATCATCACAAAGGTTTATGCACAAATAACGAGTAAACCATTATGGATTGTATTCGAATACAAGGAAAGAGATGTTTTATGTCAACAACAGAAGCATAATCTAAGCTTACAAAATTATTTATATATTGTATCGGTTGAATTAAAATGAGAAATGTATGTATTGCTCAAACTTGTCTTAACTATTTCCATTGGTTATATTTTAAATAGGTTGGATGGAAGAAAATACCTTCACTCAACTGACTAAAATTAATAGTCTTCTCAACTTAACGGTCAAAATAAACTTAAATAATCGATTGAGAAGTTCTTTTAACATAAGCGAGTGTGTAATGCAAAGAAGAATTTTTATTATTTATGATAGGGGTACAAAATAAAATTATTTGTATGGGGGAAAATTTAATTAATGAAAGTTTAATCAAATTGAAGAGGATCATTGTCCAAACTATGGATCACTGGCGTTTCAGCGGCGATTTGTGAGATATCTAGCAACTTGAACTTGATTTGGTCTTGATAGAAGCTTGGCTTGATTTGATTAACGTGGATTTGATTTGATTTGGTTTGAGGCACGCTCTTGGCAGCAGGCTTGACTTGATTTGATTTGATTTGACTTAGTTCGATAGAGAACAATTTGGATATGTCGCAGTGTACGATGAACAGAGAGGCCCCGAAATGCGGGCTTTGGATATGGTGAAGCGAGGGGAAGCCTTAGTAAGCGTATTCCGTGTTGGTTGTATAGACTTGATCTTTGGGTGTTGGACTTGTCTCGGTCTATGTTAGATTGAGGTACTGCCAGCGTTTGCGGTGTGGGACTTGCTTTGAATACGGCTGGTGGGATAGGCCGTGGTGGATGGTATAGCGCCGGTGGGATTTTGGGATTTGGTGTTCGCGCTTTGTGGTGGGATTAGGTGGCTTGAGGGAGGCCGGTTGTCTTTGAGAGGACTTAGTGTGATTTGGGATAGGACGCTCAGGGCTTGTTTGTAATGGGTGGAGAGTAGCGAGCAAGTCTTTGAGCCCGGCGTTGCTTCTTCTACTTTATCTCTTCTGGCTTGGCTTAGCGGCGTGTTCTTTGTAGAGTGGGACTTAGTGGTTGGCCTCACTTGGGACTTAGTGAGATTTGGCCTCGAGCAGGACTTAGTGAAAGTTGGCCTCGCTTGGAATTAGATTTAGGCTTTGAAGTAAACGTAAAGCCCCAGCTTCTCTTCTATGACATTGCTTGATTTCTTTATAGAGTGATGATCAGAGTATGAAAGTGGAGCGTTAGGCCTTGTTGATGATGCCTTTATCAACTAGACATGGGCCACTTAGCGGTGTATTCTGCGCAGAATCAGTACTTGCCGAGGAATTTAAGCGTTCGGTTTATTCACATATCACGAGTTGATGAATCAGCGCAGAAATTTATCGGTGTTAAGTCAAGGATTTTGAATAATCATTTCACGTAGTTTTAATCACCCATGGCGAATATTGGCGTTAAGAACACTAAATCGATTCGTGATTTTACTTGGCTTTGAGGATTATTGCATTTGTCTTGATATCCTTGATTCGGCGCTATTATAGTACTGAGATGTTTCAAACCCTTGGCGTGGTGTTTCTTTGGCAGAGGCTCCAAGATTTAACTTAGAAATTTCAAAGATCGTTCTCTCTATTTTCTCCGGGGTTTTGTGTGTTTTTTGGTGGTGGAATTTTGTGGAATTGTTCATGGAATTTTCGGCCAAAATGAGGGGGGTATTTATAGGTTTCTGGGCCTCAAATGCTTGTTTCTGATTGGCCAGTTTGATTTCAGGTGGATCACGATCTTGTGGTTGAATGATCGGATAATTTGGGCTTGCTTTCCTCCAAATAATAATGTGTTTTTGGTAAGCCTCTTTCATAGCCAATGAAGGTTCATGATGATTGTTTTTTTTAGGTTAAAAGCGTTTTCGTATTAGTGAGCCTTTTGGACTTTGATTTTTCTTGTGGCGCGACTTAAGGTGTTAATTTCGAATCCACTTTTTGTATCAGCGATTTCGCCCAGCGTAAGCTTTTTATAGCACTTGATTTTTGAACCATATAACTTGTGGAGTCTTCATTTAAACCAGAAGTGATTTTTAGATTCTTCACTTGGTCGCGTGGCGCTTGAAGCAGGTTTGTCGAATTCGATTTAATCAATAAAATTAGGGGTTTCGAGGCCACAATTTTAATTGACATTTAATCTTGAGAATTTGTTTTCTCGGGGAACCCCTATTTTTGATTAGGGTTAGTTAATGTAGAAACCACTTATTTTTTTACTTCGATTAATTCGAGGGGCTTGATTTCAGGGAACCCTCGTTAAATCGAGGGTTTAATTTGAATTTAAGTTTAATCGAGAGCACTGTCGACCACGGGGCATTTTTAATGGCTCGACCCTTTAGTAATTTTATTAGTCGTCTTAATTAATTTAATTATTTTTTGATAAATTTTCGATGTCTACATAGTGATCGAAATAAAATAATCTTAAACAAAAATAATGTAGTAAATTATGATTGATGTTAAAATTCATTCGGAAAAAAATGCATGCTCCTCGTCCCTGGGATGAATTATGGTGAATTGAAACTGTCAAAACAAAAATATTCGAATGATATAGCAATTGAGCAGCACCCTTAATGATTGATGTCAAAACAATATTAGCTATATACAGTATAAAAAAAACCCTGTCAAAACAATTCCACTTATAAAATTAGAAGCAGTGACTAGTCAGTCATTCAGAAAAGGCTAAAGTTTTTGCAAAATCTTCAAGATTAGCTGAAATTTAGTTACTGTGTCTGTACTCCAATGTAGCACAGAAAACAAAATGGGTACTGACTACTGAGTCCTGACTAACACAGCAAAAGTGACAATGAGAAAGAAAAAGAATAAAATGTATTGTGTGGCGTTCATTTGCAGTATAGGGACAAGCCATTTTTATGTGCATGTATACAATTATTTACTCTCTAAATTCCTATTTCTAATAATTCTTTTCCTAAAATAGAATTTTCTTTATAAGATTTTATTTTGCCAAATTAAATAAAAAAAACAGAGGAAAAATTAAGTTTGTGAGATAAATTCAAAATTTTTTTTAAAGCTTCGTCTGAAATAAATGATCGCAGAAATAGGAATGGAGGAAGTATTTAGAAAATAAAAATTCATAGTTAATTTTTTTCTAAAATATATTACATCAATTTAATGTAATTATTATTTTTAATAACGAATAACCAATTCAATTATGAGTGTTAAATTATCTTCCCGAAATAATTTTTCACATGTTATTGTTATGTCGTGGAGCGCTAGGTATAGGGGGCGTAAATGAGCACAAAAGTTCGATTTGATTCGGGTATTCGAGGCTCGAAGTAGTTGGTCGAGGCTCGATTACGTATGTTCAAGCGTAGAGGCGAATGTTATAATTGAATATTAAAGCGGAGGCGAGAACCCGACAGTTCGTTAGAGCTTCAGTCGATGATAATGATTTCGGCTTAAAAATATTCACGAAGATTATATAGACTTGCTTTTAAGCCCACTTTAGCACCTCTTAAGCCCAAAATAGTTGAGCCTATAACCCTCCCTACCCCGTATTACATATTCAACCAACTTCATTTGCATTTTTTTCCATTCGCGGCCTCCACTCCCAATCATTTTCTAATTTCACGAACTTTCCTACTCCCTCTCCTTTCATGCAGGGCAATGGCCAGCATACATTTGAAATACTTATTTTAAATCCTCAATTCATGAGTGAAATGGATTGGATTTATTTCACCCTCTCCTTCACTTTGGCACCACCAAATCACATTTCGTGAATCAGCTAGGATTCGTAGCCAAAGATTACAAGAGTATGAAGAGGTGATGCGTATATTGATTCGGTGTTTGATTAGATTTAAATGTTTTTGAATTAGAAATTCAATTGGGTATTGAATTTGATATTTTTGATTTTAGTATTTAAATCGAGATTTCAATTACGCTTTTCATTTTGAATTTGATTTGATATTTTTAGTTGATTGTTCAATTTAATTTTTTTTTTTGTTGATTAGGAGAACACATATTTTGGGATTTGATTTAGCATTTCATTTGGGTGTTTGATTTTTAGCATTTCAATTTGATTTTTTTTTTTTCCAATTGTTTTCAATTAAATATTAGTTTGGTTCCGAATTTTTTTTTTTTAATATAACTTGAGCAGATACGTTGAAGTGTTCGGCTCGAACCATCGAACCTCGAACCGAGCCTCAAAAGTTAAGATTCGGCCATTTCGAGCCGAACCTTAGGTTGAATAGGTCAAAGTCGAACCTCGAACTTCAGCTGGGATTCGATAGAGATTCCGGCTTCGTTTATACAACTTTGTCATTATTATTGTGAAAAAATTAAAACAAACATAATATATAGAGATAAATTATGTTTCAAAAGTAAGAATGGCTATATATATTTTTAGAAAGGTGTCCCTAGTTAAAGTAGGATTGACCGAGTATGTATTTTTTTCCTCAATTAATAATCTTAGACGTTTGAGATTTTAATTGAAATTGATATATCTTTTAATATTTCGAGGACTACTTAAAATAATCAATGAAAAATAATAATAATTTAATCATAAATAATATTTTCCCTGTCCTTAAAAGATTGTTACATTTTAATTTTAATGAGTTAGACTTTTTTTTTTTTAATTTTGAACTCAAATAACTTTTAATGTGTTATATATTTGTTTGAAAAAAGTATATCAATATGTACTATTTTCAACATAATTTACTATTAACTTGATAATTTTGATTCACATAAAATTTTTGGATGTGTCAAAGAAGATAGTAAAAATTTGTTATCTTTGGCCAATGAAAAAAAGAAAATGTGGCCAATCTTTAGGGATGGGTAGTAATTTTATGAAAATACTATGATAAAATATAAAGAGAGAGATTATTATTGATAAATTTGGTGGAATATGAAATCTGATATTGTGTCTTGTTATAAACATATTTAACTAAACTTTAAGTAACTCCGTCTTCATTTGTCGGGACATGGTCGGGAGATATAGGTCCCGACCTATGTCCCGATCTTCCGATGTGTAGTGTCAGTAGGAGTTCGGGAGAAGTTCGGGACTTTGGAGAGAGTCCGGCCTCCGATATCGAAACTTATTATTTTACAAGTTGTAATATTATTATTATTGTTGGGCTCTTTGTATAGTTAGTCCGGTAGGTTATATTGTAAAGTGTATATAATATTTGTGAAGCAATAATAATTAGTTGAGAGCTTATTATTTTACATGCGATCGAGCTTGATATGGTAGAAGCGAGAATCCTACACTTCTTACACTCACAATTTTTCGAAGGCACTGCCTCGCGTGGCCAGAGAGCGGCCCCTCCTACTCCGTTATCTACGAGTTAGGCGTCGCGCGCCGCTCAGCTTGGTACCCCAAGTGGTAACTCTCCGTGTTGTTTAAGCTCTAATGATCGTCCAGAGATTGTATTATTAGTCTTTGTGCTTTTCTAGGGAAATAACTATGATGATTGGTCCAAATGCTGCGTTTGTCCTTGATTGCTAGAGTAGAAAATTTGATTTTATTGATGAATTACATTTGGATAAACCGTCAACTTTGGTACTTTGAAGTTTGTTGATTGGCTTGTGTTGGTATCTTTGTTCAATGAATCTGAACCTGATTGACTCGTCCTCGAGAATACTCTACCTATTTGAGGCTGCGTCCGTTGAGGATTGTCTTGGCGTCATTTTGATGTTGGTAGTGGTACTCGTAAGTAGCAATTGAAAACTGCTTGTCTGAATGTAAGCAATCGGCCAACATGTCTATTGGCGATTACTTTGGTAAACTTCAACCTCTGTGGGATGAATTAGCTACATATGATCTATCCCCGTCTTGTGTGTGGTTTACATGCATGATTTGGGCGAAAAATTCCAACAAAAGCAGGATAATGATCGTTTGCATGATTTTTTGTGTGGAATTTATTTTGAACGTTTCGGGGCTTTACGATCATCTTTTCTTTCTCAAGACCCTCCTCCTGCAGCAGTTGGGCTTGCTCATTGCTGCTACGGGAGGAGCTTGACTTTAGAGTGTGGGGTCGTTTAGCCGGATGGTGATGCGGCCGTGGCGATGGCGGGTCCCGATCTTATTACAAAGTCAATCATCGGTCAATACTCGTTCAAAGGTAACCTCTCATGCACATTTTTTGTGTCATTAAGGCCATGATATTTCATCTTGTTTCTCTAGACATGGTTTTCCTGATTGGTGGGGCGATCATCCAAGAGGATCGGGATGAGGCCCGGAGCCCAGAGCCCGCCAAGAAATCAGCTTCCAAGCCGGGGCGCGGTCGAGCAGCGTCGCGCCTGGCGAGAACATGGGGCACACCTCAGGCAGGGAGCCGCGTCTTGACCCATAACCGGGTGAATGCTTGGTAGAGCTTTTCTGAGAACTTCGGATTGGTTAAAATTGAAGCACATGTTGGGTAATTCGGGTAGTGAGTACGGTGGATGGAAATCCGATTAGTGCGTATTTCTCTAGTGATTGGATTATTGTCTACAGGGGAGGCCTCGATCGTATTACGGGTAATCACCATCTTAAATGTAATATTGTTGATATACCTGCTTGTTCGATTGGTCTTCCCGATAGAAACATTTCTAGTGCTATCAAAAGTGGGACGGTATGTTTGTCTTCGGATATGATTTTGAAAGATGTCTTGTATGTACACTTGGTTTGCCTACAACACTTTTACGTGTCCCCGACTTCATTTGCTTCACGATTGTTTGATTCAATTTACTAAGCATGGTTGTATTATCTGAGGACCGTACCTCGAGGAACTGATTGGAATCGGTATCGTGAGGAATGGACTACACTCTTTTGCGTTATTAGGGGCGTGGATGTTGCGTAATGGATGGGAGGATGTCTTACAGTTGTGGCATAGCAGTTGGGGCATCCCTCTCGGACAAAATGAATTAAGCTCGTTATCCTTTATTTCGATTAGGTATTAAGTTTGTCAGAATAAGGCTTGTATGGGTATTAAATCGAAAGGCAAGCCGATCTAGAAGTCTTTTCGTGAGTAGTGAGCATGGAGCTTACCGTAGTTTTGAATCGATACATTGTGATTTGTGGTTTCACATTATCACCTTTCTTCAGTATTGGTCTTGTGATATTTCTAAAATTTATTGTGGATGATTGTTATTCTAAATGCGTGGTTATTTTTGTTGAATGATAAAGCCAGACTTCCGCATAAATATTTTATGCATTTAACACTTTATCGTTGTCGTCAATTTTAGTCCAATTCAATAATAATACGGATTGATAATGGGCAGATTTGCTTGGCGCAGCCGTGATTATTTTTTGGATAATGACATTATTTTTCAAACCTCTTGTGGTGGCACTCCCCGACAAAATGGGCCGGGTGGAGCCGAAGCTTGCCGTAATGCCCCAATGGCAAATTTCGTCTTTCTACGTTTTCAGTTGGGGTGAATGTATTCTTTCTGCGGGCTATTTGATCAATCGTACTCCTTCGAGTGTTCTCCAGTTTAAGACCCCATATGAGCATTTGTATGGCAAGTCCCCCTCCTACTCTAATATCCGTGTGTTTGGGTCTTTGTGCTTTGCTCATAATTTGAAATGTAAACAAGATAAATTTGGTAGTCGTCTTCAGAAGGTGCATTTTTGTTGTAGAAGTTGTCGTATGGAAAAAAGGGGGGTGGAAACTTTTGGAGTCTCGCTGAATATTTTGTTTCCAACGTGTTTTTCTTCATGAAAATCAATTCCCACATGCGTGTTCTACTCACAGTACCCGGTAAAGTTCGTTAACTTCGAGGCGGTGTGGCTTGCCGGATGGTATTAGGGGTTAATTTAGGTAGGGAAACGTACTAAGACTCCTTATGTTAAACTCCGAGATTTTGTTAACGAATACTGTTCAAAAGTTGAGTCCATCTCCACGGCTTCCTCTGGGACCTCGGGTACCACTGCATCATAACTGCTTTCGGTAAAATTCTAATCGTTTCTTTGACATTAGGCACAAAAGTTTTCTTGCGATTGCTAGCTACTTGAGTATTAGACTCCCCTAAAGCGTTGAGGAGAAATTTTATAAAGTTCCCGAGGTAGGCGTGAGGCTATCTGAGGAGATTCGAGCGTTTGAGGATAACAGGACTTGAAGTATGGTGGAATTGCTAGACGGAAAGAAATCTCTTGGCTTGCAGTGGGTCTACAAGGTAAAATATAAGTCTAATGGTACGGTTGAACGGTTTAAGGCTCGGTTGGTTGTGTTTGGTAATCATCAGGTTGAAGGCATTGACTACAATGATACCTTTGCACCGGTGGCCAAAATGGTGACAGTACGAACCTTTCTCGCTGTTGCTGCTGTCAAGAATTGGAGTTACATCAAATGGATGTGTGGCCAGCACTACACGGTAGCTTGTCGGCGAAGTGTACGTGCGTCTCCCTGCGAGAAAGCCTTACAAGGGCGTCCGGGTTGTGTAAAATTCTGAAGTCATTACTGTATGGGTTAAACAGGCGCCCCGTGTTTGCAGTTTCGAAATTAGCAAAGGCTTTGAAGAGGTATGGGTTTGTTCGGTCTTATTGGTTTCGTTATTTACTCTATTATGCAAGGTGTGAATGCGTTTACATGTCTTGATATATGTTGATGATTTGATTATTTAGGAAATGACTCTTCTTTGTTTCTACTTTCAAAGACTATCTTGCTTCGTGTTTTCACATGAGCGATTTTGGGGGTTGAGGTTGCCCGTTGCCAGAAGGGATATTTACCGATTCGGCGGAAGCTATGCCTTTGATATTATTCTGCGAGAAGTTGGTAACTGCTTGGGGCTAAACGTGGCATTTCGATGGAGGCGAGAATCAACGTTTGGTCGAAATCGACTGGTACTTTCTTACTGCGTGATTCGAGGCGCTATCGGCAGCGGTTGGTTAATCGGCTTTACTTTACACGTAACACTACGCGTCGCGAGTAACAACACTGCTTTGTCATTATTGTTATCTTAGTTCTTCACATGAGCCGCGTCGAATCGTTGGTTGAATTTGTGTGTGGTAAAATCTTTGAAGGGTGTCGGGCCAAGGTATTACGTTATGCATTGCCGATGCAGCCCCATCGGGATTTGGTGTGATTGAGATTGGGCGAGTTTTCAGGTTACTGCAGCGCTACGTATGCAGTTGGGTGGTGTTTAAAGTCGATCCACGTTCTTGGAAGTCAAAGTAAGAAATTGTGTCGATCTTACATCGAGGGGTGAGTATGTCGATCTATGGTGGATTGCTTACATGTGAAGAAGTTGAAGTGGTTGAAGGGTCTGCTTTGCAATTTTGGGCATACAGCATCACCTTGATAGGTCTTTTGTGACTGATCGGTCGGTATTTATTTGGCCACATGCTTAGGAGTTTCGTGAGCGTCTGAGGAAGCGTATTGAGATTGATTTGCCATTGCTTTGAGGGATGCGTTGTTGGCGGGTGTTATTCGGGATTAATACCGTGTTTACACTACGAATGGGTTGGATATTTTTTACCGAGAACACCGGGAAGGCAGCTTGATTTGAGTTTTTCTTTCTGAGTTGGACATTTTAGATAACTTAAATGCGGCGAGGGAGTGGTCTTTACGTTATTCGGGGCATGGTGGAATATAGATGGAGCACATGTGTCCCGTCTTCCATGTGTAGTGTCAGTAGGAGTTCGGGAGAAGTTCGGGACATGAGTCCCAAGCTACGATGTTGAAACTTATTATTTTACTAGTTGTAATATTATTATTATTGTTGGGCTCTTTGTATAGTTAGTCAGATGGAGTTATATTATAGAGGTGTATATAATATTTGTGAAGCGATAATAATCAATTGAGGAAACATTATTTTATACTCTAATACTCGTATAATACAACTCGTATCATCTTACTTTCAATATAGAAAAGTCTCAAGAATTAAGTAAATGCTAAAATGGAGGTGCCGGGTTTGTGTGAAGGTTTTACGCAACATAGAAGAATAGGCACAATGCCAAAAGTAACCGAATACTGGTGCAACAGGTCACCACCACCCACCTTACGGTCCGGTTGATGACCTGCATCCACTTCAATTTCTTCCATCATCCATTTCTATATTTCCACACTCACCTTTTATGGATAATTGATTGAATAATATGATTATGTGATTATTTCGCTAATTATATGATTATGCAAAGAGATTTTCCTTTGAGTAAAAAGGCAATAATTTTGTACCACCAATTAATTTTAACTAATGTATTCAATTTTTTAGATATATATTACTGAATTACTTAAAGAATCATTTATTTTAATAGACAAATCAAATAGACTTGATAAATATCCAACTTAATTATTAGTACAATTTAATTTATTTTTAAATTAATAATGTAATGTTCGATTGGAAATTATATTAATCACATACAGGATTCACTATCAAATGTCAAGTGACACTTCATAAAGCAGGTCCACTATGATTTTTGACGAATTTGTAAATGATTCTTTTTGTAATATCCAAATCTTGTTTGTCCAAATTCAACAATATAAAAGTCCCAAACCATTGATTCGCATCATTATTCATATCACCTTCACATTATTCATAATTAGATGGAGCATTTCTTGTTCATACACTGTAATAAATTGCCTTGTAAACAATGTCACCAAGAAAACAAGCCTAGTACTTATTGACATGTTATTACGGAGTATATCATACGGAGTATTTGAAATGTCAATATCAATAGCCAAAATAAATACTCCCTCAATCTTAAAAAATTGCTTATTTTGATTTTAATTATGAAAATTAATAAATTTTATAATATTAATTGACATACATGACTTTAATTTGAATCAAATTTATCACATTAATAGTAAAATACATAAAAATACCAACAATTGATACATTTTTCACCAAATATTAAACTAACACATAAGTTTAATTTCAATTAAATTTATCATGTTATTAGTAGAATACTGACAATTGATATATTTTTGATTAAATATAACATATCAATTAGTTAAATTTAAAATTTAGAAATGTAAATTATTAAAATTAGAAATTGGACAATATGTTTGGAAGGTAGAGACTAAAAGGGTAGAAAAAGAACGAAGGAAGGGAATTTGCACGCGCCACAGATACAACATGGCTTGTTGTCTAATGTACGCGCCACAGAAACGTACTGAGTCCAATTTTGTCTAGACTTTATGACTTAAGTGGGGCCAAGAATTTGGTTGGAAACTCTTTATATGTATGAAACTATCAAATTGTCCATTTGTCTTCCAGTCTCTACCCATTGATCTTTGTTTTCCTCCTCCCTAAATAAAACAAAACCCAACAAAATCCAAACAAGTCCTTTGTACCTGACTCTCTCTAATCTTCATTTCTATCAACCAAACAACATACCAACATTCTCTTGTTTGTTCCTCCCCTCCCCTTTTGGTCATTCTTGAAAGTGTTGATCAAGTTAGGCAAAACGGGTCTTCCTGTGTGGATGCTAGGCTTGGGTGTGGAGCGTTTGCGAGCTGACATGAATCGTCTGCTCGCATTACTCTTCCATCAAGGAGTGCTGGATGAGCAATTCTTGCAACTCCAGCAACTCCAAGATGAAGCCTCTCCGAACTTTGTATCCGAAGTCATTAATATCTTTTTTAATGAGTCGGAGAAGCTTCTTAGAAATCTTAGAGGCTTATTGTAAGTTTCAACATTGCTCATCATAATAGTATAGTTAACAAAAATATAAAAATGACATTTTATTCCAATCCTTATGTGTGTATGTAAATGAAAATTTAATTTTTTTTGTTCAATTTCTTTTTTTGTAGGATGGAGAAAGAGTTTTCGGATTATAAGAAAATGGGGATACATTTGAATCAATTCATGGGGAGTAGTTCAAGCATTGGTGCAAAGAGAGTGAGAAATGTGTGTGTTGCCTTTAGGGCAGCTTCTGCGCAACACAACAGACCAGGGTAAGTGTTTGGTTTCTTCAATTACTCTTGTTTGTCCTCTGCATTTGTGCCTTATTTATTTCTCCTTAACTAACAAACATGAAAAAATGTGACAAAAAGAGTGTGAACTACTATGAGGAAAAAATGTGTGTTCCCAGACTCTGCTAACAAACATGGCCTTCCTTTTTTCAGTTCACTTTTATTCATCTTTTCTTTATATACATTTTCACCTCACGTACCCTTCACAACATTGATAAAAGTCTAGTCTTTGAATGAATTATTTTGCACATATAAATACTTAATTCAAATAAAATCAAATAAAGTACAGTTTTTTTTTTCAAATTGCCCACAAATTATTTTCATAGTACAAAGCTTATAGCTACACTGATGTTTTAATTTAGTAAACACCAAATTTGATAATTCCAAAGTGATTTACAGATGTATAAGAGCTTTGGAGGTGCTTGAACATGAGTACTGCTATCTCAAGAACAAACTACATGAACTTTTCCAGGTAACATAAGCCAAAAAAATTCTATCACCTTTTTGTTCCTTTCTAAAAATTGGTCATGGCCTTGTCATTGGAAGGCCATGACAAGGCCTCATCATTGAGAATAATTTCTTGTGATCACGATACTAAAAAATTTATCATTTCTAGCATATATAACAATGTAGATGTAATTCTTGACTATGAATCTTGAATTGTTGTAGATTGAGCAGCAGAGAGCATTAGCAGCAACAGTAAGATATCCAATGCAGCAGAACTGATCCTAGTAGTAGAAGACTAGTTATTTAGCAATAGTATTTCTGAGTTGAGATAGATAAGTCTCATCAGGATTCAGGGCTCTGTCTGTATTTATGAAACTGTCGCTTTCTAAGGAACAACAAAAGCTTATCTGATTTGTAGGATCTGTTAACTTTTGAAATCTCAATCTTCAACTTCTTCTTCATTTTTTATCAGTATCAGCTAACTTTCAGGGATTATTTTTACATCTCATGTCTCCGTATACTCACATCATATGTCAATCAAGAAGTTACTCACAAGTCATAATGTTAATGATTATATCCGTATATATCTTGGTCAAATGGAACTTGTATTTTGGTACTTGGCATTTTAACAGGACAATCATAATCTTATGTGAAATAATTGCGGCATACATTGTGACAATAGTACGAGTTAATTACACTAACCGTCTCTGGAGTGCGACGTGTTAGATGTAATTTATGCCCAATACTTCATATTAGATTAATTGATAAAAGATGATATCGAGCGTCATGAATCTTAAAATTCTATGTAAAACACCTGCTTGTATTCTTTCAATAATGAGATATAAAAGAATAAGCAATATGGGTGAGGGCCTTATTTCTTACTTGGCCTATATATATGAGGAAGGGCTAAGGCGGCGGACATCTTGACTTAAATGCGATTAAGATTCAATCGCTGACTTTCATAATGGCTTTCCGTCACATAACTTCAAATTTATGGCAAAATTAATCCGTTAATTTTTCGTTAAATCCCACATTTCCGTTGGCACGTGCCCGTCGCGTGACTACGTTCTGGGAGTTAATTTAGTCATTTCATATTGTTAGCAAATTTTACAAAAAATTGAAAAAAGCAGATTGGGTGTCAGTTCCCGATTCAATTATACTGAAACAAACCCTAATTCTATTATCACCCCAATTGAAGTCGATTATATGTATGGATGGAGATGCACGAAGGATTACGTAAATGTTGCGGCCTGGCCAGGTGCGTAAGGAAGACATCGCGATTTGTGGAGAATCGATTAAATTTTACGGGCTTGCCCGATGGGTCAGTAGGTATTATTTTGACATTATACTTGTTAACATATATGATATACTAACATTTTATTATGATTTTTATAGGAGGTCATGGATGGATGGAATGGGATGATTATGCTCCTTAAATACAAGTGATCCAAAAAAACTGAATGAGAGATTGTTATGTTTGGGCGCATTTTGGAAGCTTGTGAGGGAGGACTTGGGGACATGTAAGAATTTGAAAAGAGAAGATGGGCGAAGAGATATGGTTGAATTGAAGGAAGCGTTAGTGAAAGAGAGTTGCATACCGTGTTTGCGAGAAATGCCTGGCTCTCGTTGTTGTTTGTTTTAGTATTGTGCCTTTTACTTGTGTACAATATTATGTAAAAACGGTATGTGATAGTGATGGTTGGATCGATGATTTTAGAATTTGTATAATTGGATGACTAATTTTAAATTGTTGTATGTTTTGGTGGATTAATGATATTGAATTCTATATAATTAGATCAATGGTGTTTAAATTTGTACACAGTTTAAGAGATGGTATAATTGAAGATGTTAACACATTGTCTAAGTTCAAAAACTTTCATAAGACATTGTCGAAATTGATCAAAAGATGTCCAAAAGTAACTTGTTTTGTGGCATGTCGGATTAGCTACAATGTTAATACATTCTCTAAATTGATAAAAAACTAGTCAGGGCATTTTTAACATTGTGTTAGTTTGAAGGTTACGTAGTATTGAAGCTTGGTAGAGTGAAATTTTCTTCTTTGAATGCCTCACGAGATTGAGCAAGTTGTTCAGAATGTAGTTGGGCTTTGCTTTTTCACTTACCTTTGCTCTCTGCGACTGAAATGTGTTCTGATTATTAGGTGTAAAAAAGTAGTAGCAATGTTCCAATGTTTACAGATGGAAAAATTGATGTACCTGGATAGCCTGTTCACCATTTTTTTTCTTAGGACCCACGATGTTATATGGCCCTCTTGACAACGCCAAGCTGTAATGAATGACAACCGACCTTGTGTCTCATACTTTTCGCTCTTTTTTAACTTCATTAATGTCCTTGTTTCTACTTTTTTTTGGCTTTTGCTTTCTTAACTTGAGATGTGAAATTAGGCGTAATGGGAGCTTCTTGCATCCTCGTCCCAAAAGATCCATCCCGTTCAACTTTGGGTTGAGAGACATGATCATATGTCACTTATAAATGTTTGCTCTATAGCGATCAACATGACCTCGTCGGTGGTTTTTACAATTCATAAAGAAGCGAGGTATAGCATGAAGGCGAGGTATCCCTGCTTGCCATGATCGCAGCTTCATATCCTTTTTCCCGATATCAACTGAAAAGCGTTCCTTCTGATCATAACCTGAAAACCATTTTTCCATTCCGTATACAAGTAAAACCCAGCGGCTCGCTTCCGATTTTTCTCAACAATTTTAAATTTTTTTTGTACAAAGTGGTCGAGGTTTTCTACTCATATCAACTTCATATTCTTAATTCTATCCATGATTTTTAGACTTCAATCATATCCCCAGCATGGATTGTGCATGGGCTTGTCACTAGCGAGCGAAGATGAAGGAGTTGAAAGACTCACTTAGGTTGTTGCACAACATGTCACTATAAACATTCAGGGGGAAGTGTGCTCTACACCAATTTGTAGTCACTACATGGTTTAGAAAGCCATGTATGAAGCGTCTGAAACTTCGTCCTTTGGGAGCTGCGTAGCTTTCTTGAATTGCTGCTTGTTAGTTGACCTTGCAACTTCCCATAGCCTGTCTCTCAACTGTTGTCCTCGATGCTCCTTTTTGAAATTGGCATATATATGTTGGACACAATTTCTGTGTGCGATATTGAGGAAGCGAGCATAGATGCAACTCTCACAATCCAGAATTTAAAAACTAACGATTAGAAATGAAAGGCAGTCCTTGGAAATGAAGAAACTCCTTTGGGGGAATTCGACAACAAATATGGTTAATACCTTTTGCTTGTCTGAAATGAAGAGATACTCTTCACGATTGTAAATACTGACATCACCGCCTCGTCTTCCGAGAGCCATCCAGTATGCGGCGTTTCGCTTTCCAAGCAATAGCCCCAAGCAATGGGCGGTATCCATTATTGATGTCTAGTGCTAGCGGATAGAATTTGTTGCTTATGGGAGTCGCTGGTATGACAACCATCCAGCCCAATGACTTTTAGCGGCCATCATGAAACCCCTGACTAGTGGTTTTTAAGACAAATATAAAATCCTCTTAAAAATGTTGGCTCCAAAAATTTCGGTGGCGGCTCGGACTGCGATGATGGGTTGCCAATAACTCTTGACAATATGTATGGACCATGTTATATTGTTCCACATGGTCCCCATCAATTTTCTTCAAGGCTTTTCCTTTTTGCTCTTAGCACATGACATTTGGGCCGATCTTAGCATGAAACATTTCATCAACAAAACCTAAAATTACAGTGTTCCATTAAGAAGATGTTCCTTGAATATGCAAAAGAAAAAGAGTACGCAAAATCTAAAACACAAACGTGCACATTTTGCAGGCTGAGTTTGGTAACAACTTGAACTTTTCCTCAAGCCTTACTTGAAAAGTGCTATTACAGTTTAATCCTTTGTTAGGACATCCACTTTGTGTGTCCTCACTTGATCCCTTCACGCTGTCCGGTTGGTGATAACCTGCTTATCCTTTGATATCCCTTAGAAAAGTTTGCAAGGATGTGACATCTCATGGCGTATAGTTTATCGTTTGATCTTGAAAACATGAGCTTATGATGCGACAAGGTACCATGCACAACCTCTTGCATTTGTTTCTTGAGAATACTAGGCGGGGAAAAGAACTTTGGATTGCACAAAATCCTTCTCATTAAAATGAACATACCTAATGTTATTTCTATCATGTATCGCGGCTCCTGCCGTATTTAGGAATTTGATGTACTTTCTTGAACTACAATTAGATGCCGAGGTGGCTGAGACAAGCTTGCTTTAGCATCATATCACTTTCTTAAATATCCGGCTTCCTTCACTGCTTCTTAAAGTCTACCCCCATGTCTTGCATATGACCCCTACTGACTTCTTCTTGCTCCAATACAAGTTGTTGCATCTCTTATATAAATAATAGAATTAATACAACCACCATATGGCACGATATCATACTCTTCCAAATTATACCTCAATCGGCCTGCCTTCTTTCTTGACGGCCGGCATCTGCGTTCCTATACAATGCTTTCGAGTTAGGATACTAATTGCTTCCAAAGTTTGTCCCTTTATTGATTTAAATAAATGCTTGAACATCAAACTTATCTTCTTCCTAAAATTGTAAATCAAGATTATGTTCTTCGAGGTCTTCATTACCCTCATGATCATAAACATCATCATCATTCACAAGCTGCCTTATTCATTTCTTTTCACTGCTACATTACTACTCTGAGCTCGATAGATCATGAGCTTTCATTTGCTAAATGAGGAACCTCCCTTTGTTACTCTCCGAGGAGTTACATATATATTTCGGGCCAACCAACTAATATCCTCTTAGATACTATGTTGTTACAGAGCACTCTAAGAGGCATCCATTTGTGTATAATGCACAAGCATCGTTGCTTAATTAGCCAGAGTCAATAAGCATCACAGAACTTATTTTCTTGTGACTCCTTAAAACTTCAATGTCCTCGTCGCCGACAACCTTTTTCGGACCAATCGTTAAGCCCCACCGGGCTCTCTCTATATGCATGCGGCAAGGCAGAACCCACGTTTCATAGCGGACTGAAGCGAGCTTCGTCAGTCGCAATATCAACAATGCACTTACTCGGCTTGATCTATATCCATAATCTTGCCCACCATGTAGTTCATAAATGGGTTTAGCATGGCGATGCCCCTGGCATGCGACTTAATTGTAATGAACTCCTCGTCGTATACCTCTTGTGAAATGGAAAACAAGACCGAACAAATTAGTACTTTCTTAATGAAACCTAAATTGATTGTATAGAAAGGTACAAAAATTAAAATGGAAAGATAAAGGGACCACTTGAAGACAAATCCCGGCAACAAAACCCCAAAAATTTATCCCACAACAAATCCCCAAAAATTTTCCACTGACAAAATCCCCAAAATTTCTTGAAAAAGTGCAGTACGGCCGTAATAGCACTCCATAATCTCTTACGGTATATTTTTCTTAACTTGATGCATACTCGAAGACATGTCGCTCTTATTTTCTACTAGTTAAATGTCCTTGGATTTAGGGGTTGGAAGCAATTTGGGGTGTAATTGAATTGGGGGAGACTTGTTTGAGGTGTTATACACACGAGCAAATGACTATTTTGCCCCCTCCAGAAGTGGCTGAGCTGTTACACAATTTAACAATATGAAATGACTAAATTACCCCCAAACGTAAGTCACGTGGCAGACGCGTGCCAGCGGGGTGTGGAGTTTAGCGGAAAAATTAGCAGGGACTAATTTTGCCATAAATTTGAGGATTGGGTGATGGAAAAGTCATTATGAAAGGATTGGGTGATGGAATGGAATCGCGGATGAAGAAAGTTGGGTGATGTCTCTTTGCCTTTAGTCTATATATATATGAAAATATATAAGGTTTTTATGATTACTACTAGACCCATTATCTAATATAATCATAGGTTTCCTACACATATTAACCCATACTAATTCTGATACCTAATAAGTCAATAAACTTAAATAAAACCAATCACTGCGGGCTAACTTTAAGATAGCTTTTATCGCATCTTTATAATTCATGTTAGCCACGCACGATTATACAAGAATATCCCACTTAGGAAGTTGTATTTCTTATGTAATATGTATAACCTTAGGAGCTCAAAAAACTTTGCTATCATAACCAAAGGTATCACTAAACAATCTCATCCATTAATTATGTCAACATAGAACCATTGAAAATTTTGTCAACTCTATCGTGATTAAGTCCTCAATGATCACGTATATGGACATAACCAAATGACATAAGATCAAGTATGGATGTGCTTAGCATGGAAATTACATGTAATGTGATCTTAACATATCTATTTCCAATAGTCCCTCTTGTGAATTTCGAGAAGTGAGATCATACAAAATTATGTCAGTGAACCATGGTAGAAAAACTTTTATTTACGTAGAAACATAAAATCCAAAATCAAAATTTATGTCATTAACAAAATGAACATTCTACTTATGAACTCAGCTAAGCTTTGAACATTATCAAATGACATCACTCCGTATGACGGTATGCTCATGAAAGACGATAGGTGGTAATCCGCTTAGTATGCGGATCTGTCACCATAGAGTTTGTTCCAATATGTTCAATAGACATTTTTCCACTATGAACCCTTTTCTTTGTATTTCGGGGAAACTTATGTCAATGTGCTTTGACTTTGATGAACTTTTGTTGTTATTAGAATACAACACTGTAGACCTATTGTCACAAAAAATCTTTAGTGGTCTTTTAATGCCATCTACTATCCGTAATCCAGTGACCAAATTCGCGGCCATGAAACATGATTTAGTTGCCTCGCTTTAATACTATAAACTCTGGCTTCACTGATAGGAAGTTGCTATAAGTTCCTATTTGGCACTCTTCTAGGATATAGCTCCTCCAACAACCAAATAAACATACCGAGTGGATACGGAATTGTCTTGGCATCGGCATAATCCGAGGTCAGTACCCAATGATCTCTATCTGACTTCGTCTTTTATATGTGGCGTATAATGCTTTGTTACCAAAATATCGCGTACCCTTTGGTATCTTCTAGTGATCGAGCAGGATTGCGTAAGTATTTGCCCTAACATGCCAACAATATGCGCAATATCGGACAGCGTACAAACCTAAGCATACATAAGGCTCCCATTTCTTTGAAGCATATGGAACCTCTTTGCGTTGGTTTTCTTTCAAACTCATTTCGGGACATTTATTGAGACTGAACTTATCTCCTTTTGCTACAGGGGTATTCCCTGGCTTACAATCTTGCTTACCAAACCTTTTCAGAATTTTCTCGATATAGTTTCTTTGCGATAATCCAAGAATACCTCGAGAACGATCTCGATGTGTCTCAATTCCTAATACAAAGGACGCTTCCACAAGATCTTTCATCTCAAATTTGTTTGATAGAAAGCTTTTGGTTTCATGCAATAATTGTATATCATTACTGGCAAGCAATATGTCATCAACATATAAGACCAAGAAAATATGCTTACTTCAATGAACTTATGGTATACTCTGATCTCAGCTTGACATTTGCCTGAAACCAAAAGAGATGATTACTTCATGAGCTTGAAATACCGTGTGAAAGTTTGCTTGAGTCCATAGATGGATTTCTTTGGTTTTGCATACCACTTTCTTCGAATTGCGTCACAGTTTAAGGCGCACCGTATAAATTGTCTCGTTAATGTTACCGTTGAAAGCATGATGCTTTACATCATCTGTTAACTCGAGGTCAAAATGTGCCACAAAGCCATTATTATCCTGAAAGAGTCTTTCGATGAAACCGGAGAAAGTCTCTTTATAATCAATGCCTTCCTTTTGAGTAAATCCTTTTGCAACAAGGCGAGCTTTATATCTCGCTATATTACCCTGTGAATCCTTTTTAGTTGTAAATATCCACTTACAACCAATAGGCTTCGTACCTTCAGGTAATACAACGAGATCCCATACACCATTGTCTTTCATGGACTTAATCTCCTCATTCATGGCATCAATCCACTTTTGAGAGTTAGGACTTTGCATGGCTTGCAGGAAGTTGATTGGATCATCTTCCTGTAATTCAATACCATCCTCATGTTCCTGAAGAAATATAATATAATCATCAGGAATCGCATTTCTCCTTTCTCTAGTGGATCTCCTTAATGGCATTTGTTCTTGAGATGCTTGAGTTTGTTCTTCTGGAATGACATGTGTAACATGTTGATCTTGATGGGAATGATTTTCGATTTCGTCTTGCTGTTGTTGGATTGTTTCATGAATAATTCCAACAACTGCATCTTGATCATTGTTGTCAACAATGGATGGAAGGGAAACTAAATCCTCTTGAAAGACGAAATCCCTAATATCTCTCCCCCCAAACTCAGCATCTTCAAAGAACTGGGCATTTCCCGTCTCAAAAATTGATCTGGTAGTGGGATCATAAAATTTATACCCTCTTGATCGTTCAGAGTATCCAACAAAGTAGCTACTAACCGTTTTTGAGTCTAGTTTCTTTTTTTATTTGTATAAGGCTTGCCTCACCTGAACAACCCCAAATGTGTAAGTGTCTTATAAAGTTTCAGCTTTACTAGTCCATAATTCATAAGATGTTTTAGTAGTTGCTTTACTAGGAACTCGATTTAAGATATAAGCTGCAGTCTTAAGTGCCTTTCCCCAGAGTAATTCAGGTAAAGTAGTGTGACTAATCATACTCCTCACCATGTCTTTTAATGTTTATTACGTCTCTCAGCTACCCCATTCATGGTAGGAGATCACGGCATGGTGTATTGAGAATACGATTCAGCTCCTCTAGGAATTTGGAAAATGGCCCTAGGCGTTGTTCCCCGATCTATCATATCTACCATAGTATTCTCCTGCGGTCATATCCTAACGGCCTTAATTGTTTTGCTAAGTTGGTTTCCACCTCATCATGTAGAAAGCTTTGAACACATCAGTGATTGAGACTTTTCATGAATGAGATAAAGATAACCATGTCGAGAAAAATCATCTATGAAGCGTTATAAAATAATATTGATCATTTCACAAATTTGAAGATTGTGGAAATGGTCCACATATGTCTATATGAATAGAAGTTCTAAGACGCTCATAGTTCGATTGGCTTCAAATCTCCTTGTGTTTATGCAATTTCCTTAATACATTCAACACGGGTTGAAAATTTGAAAAAATCGAGGATCGAAATTCCATTTGACCTGAAACCTTTCAATTCTTTGTTTAGATATATGCCCTAAATATTTGTGCCATAATGTACCAGAATTCTCATTAGTTAATTTTCGCTTTGTACCTCTTAAACTTGTATGCAAGATTTCATTATAAGAAGCAATAGTGTCAAGCAAATGAATTGTCATAGTGAGGCAAAGAACTAGTACCGGTAATATGCGAGATTTAAAGATAGATTAGTGATTATTTCTAAATGAACAAGAATAGCGGATTTTTCAATGTAGAAATAGAAACCAAATTCGTCTAAAAAACTGATTTTCATAGTATATTTCAAATGCAAAATAAGAACGATCTTTAGTAACGATCTAAATGTTAAATTAAACTGACACTTAAGCGATTTGCCATCACCCACATAAATGAATCTTTCTTTATCACTTGGATGTCGACAATTCAGGCAACCCTGCATAGACACACTTATATGAGTAGTAGCACCAGAATCTACCCACCAAGTATGGCTAGGTACTGAAGCTAAATTAACCTCAGAACAAACCCTGGCCAGGTAATGCGTACCTTTAACTGCATGGTAATATTTGAGTACAATCATACCTTTTACGTGTCTAGTAGCCATACAAAAGTAACAACTAACACCTTCGGAAACATTATTGTTGTTGTTTCTTTGTCTTTGGAGCACTTGCAACTTCCTTATCAATTTTCCTTTTGTTTTGCGTGCCTTTAAAGGCACTTACCAAATGAGCACTTTCAATCTTCTCTAGCTTAAGCCTTTCCTCTTCTTGCATACAATGAGATATGAGCTCGTTAAGAGACCATTTCTCCTTTTCACAGTTGTAGCTAACCTTAAACTGACTAAATTATGCAGGAAGAGAGATCAAAACTTAAATGCACACGACAAGTCATCGAGGCAGCTCACTTAAGTACTTGTACAATTTTGAAGCAAGATGAGACATCTATGATGTACTCACATGTTCCTTGTACCTTTATACCTTGTAGAAATTAAGTTCAACAAAGTTGGACTTATTTACTATCATTACAACAAAGCGTTGCTCAATTTATTCAAGAAATTCTTTGGCGTTGGCTTTCAATTTGTATGAGAACCTAAATGATTAAGATTCTCGACTTTGCGTGATCATTGAACCGCAATACGATTAGAGCGATCACTTCTCAAAGAAAGTCCGCTTTTTGATCAAATGTACTTGCTTTCGACCATAAGAAGAAGCTGGGTTTATCCGCTCTTAAAAGCGAGAATTCGAGAGATCCATACATCCAAGGATAATACTAACATTTTCTTTTCAGTCCTTAAAGTTGGTCCCATTTAGTAATGGGATAGAGTTGACATTGGTAGATATAACAGAAGCAGAAGTATTAACTAAAATTTATATGATGAGAATATAATAATCAAATTTAATAAGTGGCGAATCAGATGACAAGATACCTAGTACTCTATTAATTTTAATCTTTTTTGGACAATAAAATTAACTTGTAAGTAGTACTCTTGATATAGTCACAAATATTAACAATAATATCTGTCAAGTATTAAGTCTTTCTTTGGACAGACTTAACATTCACATGGAAAAATTTATAATTGTTACATACTTATTACCGTAAAATGGCAAAATGCGACCAAATTAATATCCTCCTTTGGGTTGATTGTGTCGCATGGAATTGAGCACCGCAAATCGTCTTAATATGAGGTAGTTCATCTACACAAAAGGAGTTACTTTGGTAACTTCTTGTTTCAATAAATTAATTCCAATATTAATAATAATTGCCAAGAATTAAATATGATTATTAACCTCAATTTATAACTCCATATTTATTTTGGCATGCATAATATTAATTACCTTAGTAAAATAAACATGAAAAAAAAATCACTATAATCATAATTACATACAATACCAAATATATATATAAATATATATAAGTCAATAAAACAAATCATAATTGTATGTAACTTCATATTGAACAAAAAAAAATAGTAAACTTATTGCTAACATAATATTGGTATAATCGGCTACTTATTACTTGAGTGATAATATTGCACTTTATTACTCAAATATGTTCGCTCGGTGAAAGAAAATATAATAGTCATTACGTCAATATGTTATATAAGAACACTTTATATACTTGAGTTTGTTGAATCGCGCCTTGACTCGGAAAAGATCGGAAAAAAAAATCACCACGATATAACAATTAAGCTGAAATTCTAATAATCAACTAATCCAATATGAAGGTGACTACATTACCAATTATTAGATGTAATTTGTAATACTTCATACTACATTAATTGATAAAAACATAATATCGAGCGTACCTTACATTGATGGAATTGAAAAACATGTGCAATCACTTAAATATAATAAACCAATCTATAATAAACTTAAATATGATACCTAGTTTAAGCCCAATAAACTTAAATATAATAAACCAATCACTTTTCTGGCAGACTAACTTTAAGATAGCTTTTTATGCAAATACTATAATATATGTTACCCAATGAGTATTCTAACCTGACGAAATTTGATAGTACTTAGAAAGTGTTTGCTCTATAAATTAATGCCATAAGCGGCTTAAATGGATCTTTGTATGCTGGAATTAGTGTTACAATATGTAACACATCAATAAAAGAAATTTAGATGTGCAAATTCTTTTAAAAAAATAAGTACTTTGAATTTATCAATTTGAGCTAATTGTATATTTCAAAAAAAATATAATGCATTATGTCAAGTTTAATTTGAGCTTGGGTCTTGACTTGTATATGTGTCTGGATAGAGAGCGGGGAACTATGTCTTGAGTCTTTGACTTTAGATATGTGGTCGAGCAAGGCGCGCCTTGACTTTAATCCCACATTAATGGTTGTATGAACTTGATTTTTGGTCATGGATTTGAAGGACCTTTATGATATAGTAACTAGCTCGGCGGACTTGAACACTTCTTGGATATGGGAAGTCGGTGTAGATTTGAGCGTCACTCGATATGGATAGATTGGTGTAAGAAATTTGAACCATCACCGATATGGGTAGGCACGTAAGCGGACCGAACCGTGCCGAACTATAGTAAGGTTAGAGTGATGGCTCAAAGTATACCGAACCTAAGGTTCGGTTCGATCGAAATTGTCGAACCTTGGATTTTGAGTTCGGGTTCGAGTTAAAGCGAGAACAAGTTCGAGCGTGTTAGAGCTCGTATATTAAAAAAAATGAATCCAAACAATATTTATTGAAACAATTTGACAAAAAAACATCAAATCACAATCTGAAAACCTAATTCAAAATAACATTAATTTGAGAAATGAACCTTGAGATGGGTGAGATTGTGAGAACCCTCGATTTGGAAGAGGGAGAGGGGAATGGATCATCCGTATGGATGAGAACCCCTTTTCGATTTGGGGGAAATGAAATGGGTGAAGTGTTTTACGTCTATGGATGGGGAGGCGAGAAAAATGAAATGGATGAGAAATGTTTTTGATATGAGGGGAGGGGGGAGAATGGGTTCACTAAATGGGTAGGAGGGGTGTTAAAGGGGTTATTATTAATGGACTAAGGTCCGTTTATTTATTAAATTAGACCTTTGGTGAACCGAGGCAGAATAATTTCGGGAACCATTGAGCTCGGTTCGTAGAATAAAAGAAAATAAAGGTTCGGCTCAGATGTTTGACTTCGACCGAGTCTCGCTTGAACTATATTGGGCGAATACTTTCTGAATCAGATCGAGGCTTTCGGGGTTAAGATTTACTGGTGGTGTTGATTTGGATATGGTCTGGTTGGGATCTTGGCTTGACTCCTCCTTTATGGGTAGACTAGTTCCACGAGCTTTAGGCTGCATGTCTTGAACTAAAGGTCTTAGCGGCTTCCTGTGCCTATGAATGGCAGCAGGTAGAGGCACAGGCTTTGATCTATCCTTTGTAATTTCTTTGTAGGGGTTTTCTTGGCGTATTTACGAGGTATTTTAAATGTTTGAACTTACAGTTCAATTATTCATCGAACTTACGAGGTGTCCTTACGTGTAGGCTATTTACTTGTTCTACCTTTCGGTGCTTTTCCTTGTTGATTTGGTGCTTAGGTGCCCTCTTGCCTTGAAGATTTAAATTTTGGATGTTTCCCTTGATTTAGAGTGAGAACGGTGCCACATGTCTTGAAGATTTGAATTTCAAATTCACTCCCTTGATTCATGTGTCTCCAGTTTTCTATGCCTTGAAGACTTGAATTTCGGGTACTTTATTTGATTTGGTGCCTGCAGTTGCTTTGGTTCAAGTGGCTTTCCTTTGGATCTCCTTGAAATCTAGCACACACACCACTTCAGTATCTGATATAAAGTGCAACGTTGTGAGATAAGACTTCCTATCATACTCCTGTAATTCTTGATGTCAGCAGATTGCTATCGACATCTTCTGACGCAGCATGTGCTTGATTTGGAGTCCTCTTAGACTTAATTCTCCAAGGTATATTTCTTTTACTAAGCTCTTAGCATATTTAAGATTGAAGTTGAATATGATATCCTTACATTTAACTTGACTTGAAATTCAAAGTAGCTCAACTCACCAACCATGTTCACTCAAATTCGACTTCATCTACGTTGGACAAACTATTGTACTAGTTGATGCGACATCCTAAAAACTATATCATCGACATAGATTTGTGCCACCATTAGTTTGGAGTTGTCATATTTAATGAAAAGTGTTTTTACTGTTCTCATGGGTATATATCCATTAGCAATAAGAACTTTGTAGTCCTCACGATGCAAGCCACGAGAGCTTGTTTAGCGAGTCCATATAAGGCCTTCTTCGAAATACGTACACATGTTGTGGACAACTGTTATGAACAAAACCTTTAGAATTTGCTCGACATAGACTTCTCGTCCCAACCGCTCCATTGAGAAATGCAATGTTCACGTCCATAAAGAAATTATTTAAATTTCATCAAGCATGCAAAGGCTAAGCAACAATCTAACTTCGGTTGGCAGGTTGCAAGAAAGTTTCTTCAAATCAACACCTTGACTTATGGTATCCTTGTCTTTACTAACGCTTTTGCCTTATTTACGGTGACAAGCTCGAGTTCATCCAACTTTTTTTGAATATCACTTGGTTCAATGACATTGTGATCTTTGAGTAAGGCACAAGTTCCAAACATCCATTCCTTTGGGCGAACAACTCCTCTGCGTGGCACTTATCCGGTATTCGTCCGCTTAAGTGGTATATGTCGACATTTTGGGCTCTTTACTTTTGATATGAAACAACTTTCGCAATGAGTCCCAGCCATATTCTGATAGTCATGGTTCCTTCCTTCTGGATTGTCATACCTTGATCAAGTTGATCAATAATATTGTCAACATGATGATTCTTTTTACTGGATCTTCTTTGTTTGGTTGTATAGAGATTGATAATAAATCATGGTATTTATTAGCGACTAGTTTATCTGTTGTGACTTGATTGTGTTGTCAAAAGCTGGCTGTTGATAAGCGGGTGTACTTACCTCTTGCATTGTCTTCGCATGTTGGCCCTTGATTCAACATCTTGACATTCATGGATTTCAGCAATACGTAATA
>JADFUC010002275.1:0-134548 GCA_019722365.1 Lithospermum erythrorhizon | reverse complement strand
CTAAAGTTATGACATATTGCAAACTCGTGTACATTCCATTAAATTACCATGAGTTTAGGGAGACTTATTAGAAAATTGAACGAGTGACATTAAGACATAAGTCCGGTCGAAATATTGTAAACCTATTATATTAGGTTTAGATTTTATTAAATTTGAATTTATTACCTATAACAGAGCTACATTGTAATCAGAAACAAGAAAGTCTCATCAATAATAATCTATCTTTTAATCTTCTATCATCAAATCTAAACATCATCTAATAACAAATGTTGCCTCCAAACATTGGGTGAACATTAAATCGTGTAGCCAACAAAAGAAGTTGAGATTGTATTGTGGACTCCTGCTGGTGCAATGAATATGATTTAAGTGGCCTGTTTGTCTGGTTATATCAAAAACACTTTGTTGATCTAAAGATCATTTCTCTAGATGAGAGCAATATGAATATTCCAAGTGCACCTATATATATTTTCCATGTTGATCATTAGTTTTAAATGGGGGTGTTGTGCAGACTGCATATTATATAATCATATAATGATGTACTCGTTTATTGTATGATTGTATCAAATAATTCATTATGGGTTGGTATTAAAGCATAATAACATATAGTGGTGTATATGGAAGATTATGATGTTGAATAAATAACAAAAAACACAATTTAGTTAAAAAACAATAGCGAAAAAATTAAAGAAAATTACGCAACCAATGCACCCATAATACTTTTGATAGAAAATTCACAAGTTTACAACAAAATCATAGAGAAATTCAATAAAAAACTTGAATAAATTAACAAAGAATTGAAAACTATTAATAAATAATATTATCAAATAATCCTAAAATTGAATAAATTCCTTTCAAAAATTGGGGAAAACTTAGAGAATCAATTCGATTTCGGCTAATATTCATATAGAACATCAATATAATCTCTCGATTTTGAGAAAATCGGAACAAGAAATGAAGCGGATTTAAAAAGTCAATTTTTTATGTAGCAAAACCCCGAAATGTAAAAATAAAACAAAAAACTCATTGATTATGGTGCTTTACACATATAGAATATATTTATAGTTTCAATTCAAAAGATTGACTTCTAATAAAGGTTTAAAGGAGATTAAATTTTAGAAAGAAAAGTAAGTTAAGATGAAAGATAAGAAAATGAAGACAGCGATTGAAGGTATTTTTAATATTTTTGCTGGGGGTGTGGTATCTGGGCAATTTTAAAAAAGGTTGTTAAAAATTTAAAATGGAGGTTGACTAGTGCCATTTAGCCAATTTTCTTCATATAATATACGTCATTATACGCAATTTTTAGCGCATACTTGTGTATAATGACGTATAGTGGCATACATGTGATGTTACGATGTTGGCGAGATACTCAGCAACAAGACCCATAATGGAAAAAACATATAGTTTGGTCAAGAAAACAATAACGAAAATTCATTGAAAATTACACAACCAATAAATCGCGGCGGTGCTTGAACTCAAAATTTAGGGGTACCAAAATCATTAAATCTATTTTAGAGGATTTTATTATTTTAGGGGCGTCAACATTTTGTTTAAAAATTACTTAGATTTGAATAATAACATTTTCAAATTTGAGTGAGGCACCCATTGATCTCTCTAAGCTCCACCAAACCATAATTATTTGATAGAAAATTCACAAATTTTTAACAACCATATAAAAACTCCAACAAAATTTGAAGAAATTATCAAATTTTTGAAAATAACAAACTTATTAAATTACTATTGATGTGTCATACATGTTTTACCAAATGAGACATGAATTTTTCTAGAACAAGGGAGAGGTGTTTTATATTTTTTCTTTCAATTTGTCTTTTAAGTTATTAAAAAATGTCTAAATTTTTATTTATTTTTGAAATTTGAAATTAGGCTTACCACTTCTAGTATATGTTAAGCAATTCCAAAATCATCCTTTATTTCGAAATGGATTTTTATCTGTTTTAACGTTTAAAATGAATGAAAAAAAAAACGTCTAAAATGAATGGAGGAGACAAATTAAAAGATACATAGTTAAGTGAGCAAATTGAAACATAGCACACCCTAAAATAACAGAGGAAGGTTACTATTTCAACCCCCCTATTTATACCAGTATTTGACGAAGTTTCACTTAGCACAAAATAGTCATTTTCACATCCTTTTAAAATGAAATTTAGCCACCTGCTCATCCAAAAGCACCACCTCCATCACCTTCTTCCCCAACTAAAATCTGTTTCTGAGATTTTTCAGTGATACTGTAAGTTCTTTTAGTTTATGTTCATTCATAATTTATTTAGAGTTTATAATATGGTGTGAGATAATATTGAGATCAGTATTTCTTCTTTTTTGTTTCACCTTTGTACAAAATGTAAAGGCTGCGATCAATTTTCTTAAGAGTCGAAATAGTCAATGCTTATTATTTTGAAGTGTGTAACTGTTTCCATTAACTGTTTCTTATTTATGAAAATAATTTGCATCTTTGTGATCTGCAATAGGCAATTGATTAAGTAGCTTTTTTTAAGAAATGTAATTTTGAAAATTTTAGAGTTTGTTATAATTATAAGTTATTTTACAAAGATATATCAATTGTTCTGAGTTAATTACCAAAATGCTCACAGATAGTGAATACGAGTTGGATTTTGGTATTCAACATAGTTTGGGATGGAATGATAGTCCGTGACGAATAACTCAAAAAGTCATGGCTAGTTAAGCCTCGATTACTCCGACATTCCTTATTATTTTAATATTTCAATTAGAACTGAGACTAAAAATAATTATTCATTCAGTATTTTAACATCCATTATTATAGTATCATATTTATGTATTTAATTAAGTTTTTATTTTATTAAAATAAATTAATTATATAATGGATATTTGATAGTAAATTGAAGTGATAATAGGGGACATGAAAAATACCTGGCCAGACCTTAATCCAACTTAAATATTTGAAATTCTAAAACCCTGCAAACTTCATTTATCAGCCTTTGCAAAGTCACCTTCTCGCCTCCCCTTCTTTTCTCTGAATTTCTGAAGGGATATTGGTATGGCGACGCTTCCGCCTCAATACAAAGGAGGCGCCATGGCAGTGCCTTTTAGGTGAAATAAAGACCAACTTCCATTGACTTAGCTTAAAAGCTTTTAAGCATCTTAAAAACAGTTGTTTTTTAGAGAACGAATATTAGTTGGTCTACTGGTTGAACTCTTGAGCTTTTGGTTCGATTCTTCTCATGTAGTGGAAGAGGTTGGAGATTATTGTATCAACTATAAAAAAAACAGTTGTTTTTGTTGAAGGTTCTTGAGTTGATTTCTACGCTGCACTGTTGGTAAATCATGCACAGGCTTGAGTTCAATTTGCTAGAACAAGCTGGACTTTTCCGTGATGTTGTAAGATATCTCTCTCTCTTCAACTTTCTCGCGATTCTCAAGTTATCTGCTTTTTGCAGTGAATATCATCATTCTGTGTGTACATATTAGCTTCAACGAGTTTCTTATTGTCAAAATGTTCTCCCGACAGTGGACACGTGTTGTACTCTTAGGTAACCTATCACTTTAAGCTTCCGATAATTTGATACAATTTGTTACACTTTGGTTCACAAACCAACATATTTTGTTCAAATTTAACGGAAAGATTGTCTCTATCGACCAAAGTGTTATATTGTGTTACCATCGCAGACGTTAAGCATACTGGCCACTATTTCCATCAAAGATAACTCATACCCACTATTTCACCATTTTTGATAATTAACTCCTACTTCAACCATTTTAGAACTCTTTTTAGCGAGGAACAGTGATTTCTTTAACATGTTATCCTATATTAATTTAAACTAATCAATGTACTTATGATTGAGAATGAAACCTTTTTAATCAAGTAAAAAATACTCTTTGTTCTAAACAATACTTGATGTTAGAGGAAATTAATCAATGTACTTTTACTTAATTACTAGCATTTGGGTAATAGGATTAAATTAAGAAATATTTACTAACAATATTTTAACGTAATGACATACTTAATGTCATACTCAATCTTCAATGATTTTTTTATTTGATACATTTTCTCATACATGGCAACATAGTTTGTGTTCAGTTATATGACCATAGCTTGCTCAAGACTGCTGATTTTGACATATATGGCAAACGTAACAACACATTTTTTAAGCATTTTTGTTTGGTACATTTTCAATCGATTTTCTAAAAATATTTGCTCTATTTAGAAAGTTCTCAGCGACCAACTGATGCAAATATTTGATTCGAAGTTTTATGAACAGAACCACGGTCATGATCCTCAAGATTCAGCCCGTACACGTGAGTAAAATTAACAAACCACCTTATGGAAATGATATTCGATACATATCAAAAAATTCTATAAATTAATATCAGTTCTAATCGGTGAAATTTATTAATTTATAGAAATTTTATTAATTTATTGATTGTTAATTTAAAAGAGGTTATTAATGCTTGGGATCAAATCTAATTATTAACTTAAAGAGTTTATTTTTCAATTATCGATTATCGATTTAAAGAGCTTCTATCAGATATATATAAAGAGAGAATTGCTTGAATGGAAGTATTTTCACACTTCACCATATAAATTAAACCATAAGTTAAAACAAAAAATTGTCGAGACTTATTAACATTACATTGCTTTGCTAAAATCTATAACAACCGTCAAAAGGAGTATTTATTTTTATATTCTTCGCTTGTTTACAACAAACATCTTGTCCGCACGCACCGCTACAGGTCAAATCATAGTTCACTAAAGAAAATAATACTCAAAGTTTTTATTAAAATGAAGTCAAAGAAATTATTATTTTACTTGACTGGTTATACCTTTACGTAAGTTCACAATATATTCCATGATGCTAGCTTATCAATCCCTATATAAATCTTCTATAATAATGTCACGAGCCGACTACATCATTTGCCACTATTGTATTTTGAGCCTATCAATTATGCTAAATATTACATAAGTTTGTGAAAATCATACCTACATTTAAATAATTTAATATTATATTCTAGTATACTCAAGCTGAAGGGCTTCATCTATGACACGTTAGGAACTACGAAGTCAATTGGTTATAATAGACAATGGCGAATTCTAAGACAAGAAATTAAGTAAAAACATCGAAATAAAGAGACAGATATTTTAATGTGGTATCTCTTTACAACGTTGTTGTAGACTAATTTACTAAGGCAACTACACATAACAAATTTTACTATAATTGAGAACATATTACGCTTCGAGCTAAATCCCAAGACTGAGTCAGCAGATTACTATACCTGCATTTTAATAAAATTATTGCTCACATTATTATTCCTATAATAGAATTATCTACACAATTATTCTCGACCTCAATAGATTTATGAGATCTAACAACTCTTCGTAATATTAATGTAAAACAGCTTCGAATACAATCAAATGAAGTTTATATACTACTTCCTAAAAATTAGAATAACAAGACATAAATTTTTGCAGTTAATCCTAACTCTTTATTCAATCACACACGTATTTATGGACACTCAAATTGAGCGTAGCGTATTTATATAAAGTCAACACTTGATCATCAAGTCATCCAAAATCAAAATAAGTTTTCGTCACCAAGTACTAAGGTTTTTTGGCCTCCAACTAACCAACTTCTTACTCAACAAGTAACTTTGATTCAAAGCATAATCCAACAAGAAAAGCCCCGAAAAATCATTAAAGGAAATAAAGGAAGGGCCTTGGTGAATATATCAACTATTTGACGGGCGGGACGGGCAATACTAGCCATGAGATAAACTTGTCCTTGAGCTACTTCTCATGAATAAAAATGAATGTAGAGTTCACGATGCTTAAAGCCCCGTTGATATTATATCGATTGCCAACATGTATATCACAAGAATGTTGTCACAACGAACTACAAGCAATAACTTTACGGGAGAGGATTTATTTAGTTCCACTGTAAGTGATCGCTAGAATCCTCAAAGAAGATTCGACACTACATTAGCTACGCGAACGTTCTCTGCTTCGTGATTCAGAACGTGATATGCCGGCTAGGCTAGAAAACACGATATGACATTGTCCTATAGGAAAGATACAATAATAAGCTGTATCTTTGTCTCCGCCCACCTTCATCCGACACGTGCATGCGACATTTGCTGACGAGAATGATGAAAGTGCAATCCACAACCAATGGTACCTTGCATTTAACAAATATTATGTTTCAAGACGTATTCATGTGATTCATCACAAGTGATTAAGAGTCAAATTAGTTTAAGTGACATATTGATGCCGGCCGTGGAATGTCGACATCGAAGTGTTCTCAAAAAGATTGTTGTAATGTGATGGATCATGCGTATGTAGGCTATATTTTGGAGGTTAGTTGGAAGGATTACTTGAGCTCAAGTGACGGCCGGTTAGTAGCGGCAGCCCTGGGAGGTGATTAACAATAAGCTGAACATATGCGTCCGTGTATGTTTCTTTTGGGATGGGAGCTGCTTTAGTGGGTTCTGTAACTTGCTTAATGTTTAAATTCTGAGGTGAAGTTCTTCCCTTATTCCTATTTCAATTTATTTCCTTATTTTCCTCTCTAAATTCAAAGCAGAACCCTTTGAAAACTTTTACTAATGTCAATTCTACCTATCTCCTTAGACAAGATAGGTTCTTTGCCCTCTTTAAATTATAATTTTGTTGCCCCTACAAAGTTATTAACAACATTCCTCAGCTGTGTTGTAAGTACACACACCCAAATAGTGTAGCTGCCGAGGAGGAAATGACTATTTTGCCTCCTATTTGTAAGTGCGTGTAGTTGGGAGAAAAGCTCATTTAAGTGACAAAATTGTCATTTCCACTAACAAAAAACACTATTTGGGTGTACAATGCCTATAAGCGCATCTCCAAACAAGAAACTTCTTTAGTGTGAAATGACTATTTTAATCCCCCATTGTAAGTGTAGTATTTTAAAGCATAAGTTTCATTTAGGACAAAATAGTCATTTACTACCTTTAAACACCTGCTGTGTAAGTAGACCATATACAATGGGTATCAAAAGTGGCAGAGCTTATGCCCATCGATTTTAGTACGCTGGAATCATTCCATGTTAATATCGATGAGAATGCACGATTCTCATTCTCGCCTATTCTCGCACCGAGCCTCGCATTCTCCACATCACTTCACACGTGATGGAGAATGGTCGAGCCTGATTCTCGCTCATATTTTCGCATTCTCCTGCCATATCATTTCATGTTAATATCTATGAAGAATGCACTGCCAAGGGTGATACGGGCTTGGTGAAACCCAAGCAACCTTCAAGTACTGTAAGTGTTTAGTTAAGGCAAGGTGCTTACCCAAGTATATGCTGCTTACTTTAAGTATCAGGTGTCTTTCAAGTTGCTGATATTTGCAATACGCTGTCAGTTGCATTTATGAGTTCAAGTCCGAGTATTTGTACATGGTGTTTATTTCTAAGTACTTGCGTTTACTTCTAACTATAAGGATATTTGCTTCCCAAGTGCCAGGTGTTATTTTTATGTCATGTGTCTTTTCTATGTTGTTGATATTTCGGTATTGCAACAACTTGCCATGTCGCTGTAATTTTATGAGTTCCGTTTGTACCTGGTGTTTACTTTTGCTATCTTAAGCCATATATCATAATTCTGATTCGAGTACGAAGTTGATTTTCGATATTTTGTACATCACCCTACATGTTGCATTTAAGAGTTCGTTTTCATATTGTACATTAATCTGGGACATATTATTCCATCTAAGTGTCAGGTGTTTAGCTTAATATGCAGGTGTTTACAACTAAGTATCAGGCGTTTAGCTTGAGAGTATCATGTGTTGGACCTATGTACTGTATTTACTTTTATAGCAGGTGCTTTTGTGTATTTGCTCTCTAGGTAACATGAATGCATTCACAAAACATGGCATATTTGTTCACATTTTTTACTTCTTTGAGGGTTTCTTTGGTGATATTTATCACTTCGTTATTCTTTGTTACTGCCCAGATGTTCGCATAAATTGCTTTGAATGAATTTCTAGTTGTGGTTCTTTGTTTCCTCTGCATCCAAATTCTATTTGGGAAATTCATTGATGGAGTAGTTAACTAAATGTTAATTAGTAACATGCGGTCTCAATGGTGTCAATGTATTTATGTATCCTATGATATTGAGCAAATGTTATGATCTTTGTGTTAGCTCTAGATATAACCTTGTAGGGGGTAAATAAGGTTTTACGCTTAGTTAATATCTTTTTCGAGTTTTAATTTTAGCCAATTCAACAAAACAATAGGAATATAGATTAAATCGATAGGACCGACTACCCAAGTTCGAGAAATGACAGTCACAATTAAACAACCAAAATATGATTAATAAAAATAACAACAACAATACTTAAAAAGCAAAAGAGAGCGTTAAAAAGATAGAAAAGATTACATACATGATTTTAACGAGCTTCCTTATCGCTTCTGGCCGGGCTTTTCCAACCTCGGATTAAGTAAGGATAACTAGTTTCCTTGGAAGAATTGTTCAATACACACAAACAACTTCTCTCAAGACTATTAATATCGCTACCCAACGCCTCCAACCAAGTAATCTGCAAGCCTACTCGCCAGCGATTTCCTAAACACCTAATCTACCTGGGGACAGAACCCAAGAATACCCCTCTAGATTTCCCAATTTTACTATTCCAACTGCAATAGCAAACCCTATGCTACACCCCACATACAAGGATTTCAGTACTAAATCACACCTGAGGCCGATAATACAATTTCACACAACTGGCGGAAATCCCCTGCCAAAAGATAATGAAGATTAAATGTAAGAGTTATTGATTTTGGCTTTTTGATTTTGAAGGAATTTAATGCTAAAAAAATTAGGTCAAAAAGGCTGGTGTGCTTTAAAATGGGCTGAGCCTCGCACAAAAATAGCCGAAAAGTGCTCACAAGATCGAGACACCCCATCGGCACGTGGCCCTCACTTGTTTCTCCCCATGCCAGCCATAAATTCCTCTGCTTAGACCCTATCGCAGGCCGCGCCTCGATTATTGACCCTATCGGCATCTTTACCCTCTTCACGGGTCTCATCATCGACCTTAACGGCATCTCAGCCTTCCTCACTACTGGCCCGACATGTTTCTCTTTCAAATGAAGGACGCGTTGCTCTAATTTCTAAAACGAATGACACACAGCCATTTGTGTTTTAGACTTCTGAACAATGAATCCTGGGAATTTTATACTTAGGATTAGGTTCGAAATCTATTCATCAATTTTAAAATAATTCCTCAAGATTAAAAAGAAAAAGTCATTTCTCTAAGTATTTTTAAACGACATATAACAAGTGTAGAGTTTCATTTCTCCAAACGCTATAACAATAAAGAACACGGTGCCTTTTGAAAGATTCTGCTTGTTGGGACTATATCCTTGAGCCTCCGAACATCCCGATCAACTTTTAAGCTTGAATTTATTACAAAGCGAAATAAACTTGATCACACGCTCACTTGAAACGGATTAGTTCTGCTTAAACAATTTGTTATCTTCAAAAACAAGTTTGAATCGACGTCATTATTCAACATTTTGGAGTAGTATATGACTAAATTCTAGACAAGGAACAGAGAAGCTTGAAATGGAGAAGTTAAGTGAGGTTAATTAGTACATGTGGTCTCAATAGTGTCAATGCATTTTTCGTATCTAAAGCTTTCCGGAAGTTGAGTAAGGCGTAGTTTAACCCAGTCTGTGGCATATGATGTTACGGTCCATTTTGGGACGGGACATATACACTTGCATAAATAGCTAGTCAAATTACTTAAGGTTTTGAAAAAGTGTGTTCGCTAGATCCGAAAACAATATAAATAAATTGATATAAATTGATAAACCAAGGATGGAATGACTATTTTAGCCTCCCCTATTTGTGAAAGTGTAGTATTTGAGGAAGTTTTATTACAGCTAAATAGCCATTTTCGCCTCTTTCTTAACACTTTTGTGTGTGCTTAACACCAATTTTCCCCTGCCCCATCCTTCAAACAATTTACACATTCTTCAAACAATTTTCCCCCACTTCTCCCATCAGGTAATTTATTTATAATTTGATTTTAATTCCGAATCAATTAATGATTAACGATTTGCTGTCAATAAAAAGGTAACTTATGACCCTACGTGGGGTTATTCATTGAACTCACCCATATAATTAATTTAAGATAAAAAAAAAATATTCGTTTGGGATAAACCTGTCCTGAGCTTGCTACTTTCATGAATAAAATGAATGTAGAGTTCATGATGCTTAGTTCTTGTTGATATTATATTATTGGATTGCCAACATGTATAGGTCACAAGAATGTTGTCACAATGAACTACAATAACTTTATGGAGTGGATGATGTAGTTCCACTAGAAGATTGTGCAACCAGCAAGATCTTGACACTACATTAGCTACGCAACGGTTCTCTGTTTCAGGACTAGAACAGGATATGCTTGGCTAGGCTTCTCAAAAACACAGATATATAATAAGTCTCATAGGAAGATACAATAATAGTTGTGGAATGTTGGTGGTCTTTGTGTCCCGCCCACCTTCATCTTGAATATCGTAGACAAGTGGATGTTAATGAGGAATGGATGAAAAAGTGCAAATCCACAACCAATGGTACCTTGCATGCAACAAATATGTTTACATCATTCATGTGATCCATCATTGGGCTGCATTAAGAAAGTCAAAATTAGTTTTATGACATATTGATGCCTGCCATGTGAACAGATATCGAAGTGCTCCCAAAAAGATTGGTTGTAATGTGATGGATCATGTATGTAGGTTGCAATGGAGGTTGGGAAGAAGATTTCATTTTGGTTTTTGACAATAGTTAGTATGTGTTCGTTGAGGTGACAACAAGCGGAACACATGTAAGGTCCGTGTATGTTTCTTTTTGGGATGGAGTTGCTTAGTAGTGGGTCTGTAACCTGCTTAGTGTTTAAATTCCCTGAGGTAAAGTTCTTCCTTTATTCCTATTTCAATTCTATTTCAAGATTTCCTCTTTCTAAATTCAAAGCAGAACCCTGAAATCTCCCAATTAATGTCAATTCTACCTATCTCCTTAGACAAGATAGTTCTTATTCTCTTAAATTATACCTGCTGCCCTTACAAAGTTACAACATCTCTCGTGAGCTTCCAATTAGGAGTATTAGGTAACAAAGCCAACAAAATTAAAAATCTCTCATGGTCATCCTCTCAATTTCGGATAAATAATGTAAATAATTGATTGATGATACTACTAAATTCATCAAGTAACATGCAATAAGAGCACACAAACATCTTAAGGTGAAACAAATGCCTCATGAAAATATCTTTATTATTAGCAGTAGGATACTTTGCTAATCGATCATGTACGCCTTCTATCAAATTTTGTGATTATTTCTTAGCAACGCTTATTCAATAAGAATGATATTACAACACACCCATAACTCGTGATATTCATTTTTTCAAGTTTCCTCATCCTTGTCCTTAGGCTTAGTTGATAGTTGATTATCCTTTCATATAATGATAACTTTTCATGCAATACCTCTCCAATACGCAAAGTTCGCTTTCACTCATCAATTTTGGCCGCACTCATGTTTTATTATCCCATTGTGCCCAGCTTTGGCAACTTTAAATCTTTATGATTTAACCCTAAGCTTAGTTGTGTTGTTTGAATTTCATTACTCAATAGTTACTGACACTAAAACTATCATTTTCATCATAATCACTGTAAATACTACCTCACTAGCTCATAATTATCCCCACTCATGGCACTTTATCGAACAAATTTTAGGAGCAAAATAATTGTTTCTCTTCTTCCAACATAAAGGAATTAGACTTTCTCTACCTCATGATATTCATCATTATGGCGTTAACTTTTATCAGCAAACAGGATTAACTATTTGTGCCCAACCCGGGACCATCAACACCTCATTTGGTAATAAAATTTATGCACTCCTTTAAAATTGGCCAAGATCGTGCTTGTTTCTGACGCCCAAGATTCTACCTCAGCGACCCTCATCATCAGGTCAGTGGAATTGTAGAAGATTGATTATTGAGATAGGGAATTTGATGATAATTTTTGTAATCTGCATTTCTGGTGGTCTGATGTTTAAAGTATGTGATGGAGAGTGATGAATTGAAATTCTCCCGTGACATATAGTTTGGATTCGAATGATTAGGTGGATAATTGAAGAGATCGGTTGTGGAATAATATGGTGATTAAAATACCCAGTACACCATCTCCATATATTATGAATTTAGATGTTCGTGTGTCGTGCTGAGGTTGGAAGATAGATTGAAATGACGACAGCAGAATCGTTCCTTGAAAATCATTCTCGATACCGTTGTACTTAATTCATGTTAGGTTACTACGGCTCGATAGACAATGTAGATAAATAGATAGAAGAAAGAGAACATAATGTAAGATAGACGAAAAAGAGACAGATAAAATTTAAACGTTGTAGACATAGAAGAAGCGAGAGAGACTATATAGTAAAATGATGTATTAGTAGAATTAATTCATTTCTTATTTTGTTCATGAGATTACATCTTGTATTTATAGCTACTTAAAAATGTAAATAACATAATATAAATAACAACTTCAGATTGAAAATGTTGTGTAACGTTTCTTTAAACGTGTGCTTCACATTCTTTTGCTCATTTCTCTCTTCATGCTTGCCACATTGATTTAGTTATGTTAGAATATGACACTCCATTCCTTAAGGTCTGCCCTCATGACCATGACAAAGGAAAGCAACAGATGACAAACAATAAATACCATGCATAAATTAAATAATACAAGATTTTTACAAGGTCATCCTAACGTGAAATTACGTGTGGCTTCCCTTATTATGTACAATTTCCTCACTTATTTTATTTATTTATTCAATGCTACGTGGAATCATATATCTAATAATATCGTGTAATCCAAGTCCTCTCATTCACATGTTCGCATTAATGATTGTCAGCTTTTACTCGATTTTACACTCCAGCGCTCTTTTATCATAATTTGAAGTTTAAAACATTTACTTCAAGCGTTCTCCTTGCATAATTCCAACTTCACATTTACTCTTACTTTATGGAGTTATGTATCGATACTAATATAGTCCTAAAATCCCAATCTCAAAAGCCTCTCAAGAAAATTATTTTGTGTTAATATTCTCTGATGATGATTTATAATAGTGTTATGTTGTTATCAACTTATGTGAGTTACAACTCTATATATATAAAGCAACAAGAGAAATACAATCATATGCTATTACAATAGTCCTTCACTAGAAAAATCAAAAGTTTTCTATAAACTTCTCGCCTCGCCAAGAGCTCTATCGACACCATCATCGCACTTTGATAAAGGTCCCGAAACACTTTGCGCTGAACTTTCTAGTAGCAATCGGGACCATCATTACACCCGACGGGTCCGATCGCATATAATACCTCGCCTGCATTAAGCCACGAGCATCTGGGTTCTTCCAGAAACCACCGAAAGTAACTCAAGACCTTATATATTAGCCTCGAGTACACGAACTATCACGCGTAGACGATACTTTTAACATTCTTTCCTCACTTCAGAATCTTTTCTAAGTGGACATTATACTTCAACGGCATTCACCGAATTTAACATCGGCGGGGTTACAATGCGGTTTTGCTATCATTACGGGTCCGCTCGATACAACATGATAAAGATATTTTATTCCACTTTTTAAAACCAATCGACACAGAAATGATTAACCCCAAGACCTTATATACTAATTCGGCAGACACCAACTACACGCGATAATATTTGATATGATTTGATTGGTACTACTCATATCATCAAACGCATATTCTTTCGAAAATCCAACTCCATGTTAACTCCAGCAGCAAGTCAGCCAGCTTGATTTGAAACAATTTCGGGACGCTAATCTTAATCGACAAGACAAAACGCTACTTTAAAAGCATCTGTCAAGTGAAATTCATTCCATTAAATTTAATAACGCATGCACTCAAGAGAGATCGTGGCTGCGCCATGCACACGTGTGATTCTGTAACTCATTTGACCACCCGGATCCTAACAACCTTCTAAGTTGATTTCCTAACACAACATCAAGTCATCAACATCTATCTCCTGGGATAAGTTCTAACACCCCAACCTTTACGTTAGGATTTTAACATCCCTAAATCCTCCTAGCTTTCCAAACAATCAATAAAAACTATGGAAATTTAAGTGCGAAAATTAAACAGATACAAAAGATTTATGCTGTGTTCCCTTCAACGTGAAAAGTACGCCTGCTCCTCGCTAATTCACTATCACCCCGTAAGATCGTTATAAAGTCCTATTCACTAGCTATAATCTATGCTAATATTTTTTATATACCTAAAAATCTCAACCACAAGTCTAACAAAAACTACGTCTTCGCTAACATTAAAAAAGATTTAATATTCTTCTAGATGATTATTTCTCTATTATAAGATTACAAATAAAAATTCATGTAAAACATCCCATATTTATACAAACTTACCAAAGTTTCAGCCGTACCAAGTCGTCAAACCATTAAAATACGTCATCCGAAGCCTCGCCGGGAGCGCGCGTCGACTCCAGGCTTGTCCCGATCTTCTCCGAAACCGGCCTCGGCCTACTATATTTCGATCACCATCTTCAAAGCCATTCATTCCTCACACAGCCTTTAGTTCATCATCCACCTAACTCCCACCGAACTCAATCCCATCTTCAAGACTTTTTCAATCCCGTAACATCTCACGACGACACCACTCGACTACCAAGAATCTGTATTGTCATTACCTCTATCCATCGACTTCATCCCACGACTTTTCCCTCATTCAAACAACCCGGCACCTCGAAACCTCCTGCCTCTATTAGTCATCAATGAATTTTTTCTCTACATTCACATTCCACGCCGACGACTTCCTCGATCTAATCTATCAATTCCTTCTGTGATTCGACGAACACCTTTGAACAATTGGGCTACAAATAACGAGGTCATAATACCTCCTCACCGCGACTTTGAAACCACGCTAACACAGACATTCATGCAACACGTAATCAACAGACTCTTCTCGCAAAGAGTTCCTTCGTGACTAACTCATCACCAAATTGAAGTATTACATTCGCTACTGGGTACCTTTTTTACCTTCAACGCAAATTTTCAGACAGCCTCGGGGAATCTCCCCGAGAATCTCTCAAGCAAAGACATCTCAGATAGAATTTCACCTCAACGACAATCCTATCTATCTCTCATGTAAAACTCCCAGCGCCGAATCTCACCTCCTCGTTTTTTCTGCACCTGCATCTTTTATTCAACCCTCTTAATATGCAGAACTACTCCTGCCAAGTATGACTACCCACTTCTCGCTCTTTTGCCATATTAAGATTGCCTCCCGAATAACCTTTCCGCTTATTATCTTCGATAAGAGTAGTTCGATAACCATTACCATTCAGCCACTCACCTAAATTAAACTCTTTCCCCTAATTCTCAAACACACCTCACCTTTTGGGCTTCCGTAGTTAACCATTCGACAAACCCTTTATTCACATCTCCCCATACTATTACATTCAACCTGCTCACTATCGCAAATAGCATTTAACAAATTCCATAATTTTCGTAAACATAATTCACCGCTTACATTCTCTTTGCCATTAGTATAAAAAGATGTCTAATCTATTATCTAGGAATCAATGTAAGCATTCACGTAGAGAAAATCAAAGCATCGTAATGTACCGCTCAACACAATACGGTATTACCGCTAGCTTTCAGCGCTCTTTACGTGACTCCTCCTCGGCTCTCGCCACAACCCCAGACAACGATCGTAGCTTACCCTCTTCCTCTACCCTCAGCGATCTCCCCACCGCTTTCAAAACCTTTGTCTTCCTCGCTCTTCCTCTCTCTCTCTTCTCACACTTAACGCAGCATCAGCTAAAGACCTTCACTCACAAGCCTTACGCATCTCCTTACAAAGACAACGACAACCACCTCGAGCTCAACCTTATTAAGATCTACGTAACATTAACACTCCTTTGCATTTCATATCATCATCAATATTAACATTTTACCGTCGGCCAGCTAATTGATAACGCTATCAAATCGTTAAGCGTCTCAAGCATGTGGTATGTTATCCGACATCTTAAGTGAAATAACTTTTTCACGGTAAGTACTCATATCAAGCCAAAGATTTTTCTATACAAGTTACACAAACCTTTCACGCCCAGGGCGGTTTCTCGCCAACATTAATCCATTCATCATCCTCCATCTCCTTTTGCGGCTTCTCTCTCCAGCGGTTTATGCAATGCCTCCGCATGCATAATTCCTCCATATACATCTTCTAACGTGGAAAATCACTCTCATCGAATTCTCTACATCTCGTGTCACAATTCCTTTCGCTTCCACCATTGATTTTTAAACTCTCAACCAAGCTACGACCAAGCTCGATACTAAATGTTAGGGATTTAAGATCCCTAAAATCTCCACGAAATAAGCAATCAATAAGAATCCATTAAAAATTTATGCAAAAAATTAAATGCACTCCAAAGAGTCAAGGCTGTGTTTCCCCTCACCGTGTGACGCCTTGGTCTGCTTGCTGGCAGTAATCCACTATCAACTTCGCAAGATCGCTATGTAAGCCCTTATTTCACTGGCTTATAATCTATGTTTTGAAAGACAGATATACTGCAAAAACAACCATTGCTTACCAAGAACAAAAACCATGCTCTTCAAATTAATCGGCCCCTATGCTCCGCATAATAAGGACCTAATATTCTCAGAGGACGATTATTTCTCTATTCTAATATTTGGTGCTGAGCAATAAAAACTCATGTAAACATCCCTATATTTATAAAGCTTTCAAACAAACCTATCAAGGCTAGGCTTTTCCTTGGATTTCAAGTTGTCAAACCCATTAAATATGTCATCCGAACCCGCCGGAAGGCAAAGCAAGTCGGACCTGGCCGTCCCGATTTCCACTTTAGTCGGGAAAGCGTTTAGTATGTGAAAAATGCTACCGAAGTCATCGCTTGTTAATTAGATCGGGTAGATGATATCCGGCGAAAGTTGAGACCTTATGCACTTACTATTACGAAGTTAAAGTTAAAAGAAGGAAGCAAATAGACAAATCTGGTTTTAATCATTTAATGAGATGAATAACATTAATTATGGTTTAAATGGTTAAACCTCAACATTCAACACGTACCGATTGTCTAGTTTTGGGATTTGATGCTTGACTTTTTAAATTCTTTACTTAAATGTTTGAAGTTATGTTGTATATAGTGTTTCGGTGAAAAATATATCAAATGCTAGAAATTTATAATGTTTCATTTGGTAGGTGCATTGCGGGATGGAAGACGATGATAATGTTGCGGAATAAAGGGCTGAAATATCTCGAACACATATCAATATCGTGATTTCCGGTAATTTGTTAAATATGACGGAAGATGAATCGATACTAAAAGATGACGTTAGGAGTCTGAAAGCTGGTATTGATTTCCTTCGCAGTCACCACCTTCTGTTGATCAATAAATATTTGGCTAATCGTATGAAGGATTTGGCTGCCCATGTGAAGCATACACTTACTACTTATCAAAGGGAGAATGAAGTATTAGACATGGTGAAGTTGGAGGACGTATATGTAAGTTTCCTAATACAGGTGAAGACTTTTGTCAATAGTATGACTTTCTGCAAATTCCAAGATGACATAGATTCCAGGCATAATTATAGGGAACACATATACCTCCTTCTTGAGAATATCTTGGAAGCACTGAGTTGCTGGTACGACAATTACAATACTACTACTGCTTTATCAAAAAAGGTTGGAGAATTGAGGATGGTCCTAATGTATTATAAACCTTTGTGTAGATGTTTAGCACAATCATGGCATTTGGACAACCTTGTAAAATATGCCCCCCTTGATTTAGTTCTTAGTAAAGCAGTTGTTGCAACCTTTTTGTTGTTGGTTAACGAAACAAATATTGAGTCTCAGATACTCTCACTAAAGAGGATATTGCGCCATGACTATGAGTGCAGCAGCGACATCTATGTCAGGTTCTTGGAGTTCAACTCTTCAGAATGTTCCTCTAATGTGAAAGGACAGTTCTATATCCTAGATAACCTAATAGATATATTAGGATCAAATTCTGATTCTTTGAATGAAGCAAATAACCATCTACATGTGGAACTGACGGTACTCCGAACTTTTGTGGCAAATCAAATAGAAGGTGAGATGCTAGATCATTTTTTGGGACTAACAGCAGCAACTGAAGCTATTTGTTACAAGGCAGTTCCCATCGTAGTCTCATGTTATATGGAAGAGGTTGAACTAGAAGAACACATGCGCTGGAAATTAAATGATATCCTTGCTGACGTTATTGGTCAGATCAAAATGATCAAGCGCCGTCATGGTTCCCAACAGATCAAACTGTATGACTATCCAAGAGTTGATGGTTTGGGCTACCTGGAGTTCTTCTTGGTGCATCTGAAGGAATTACAGGTACACGAGAAAATATCAGTTATAAGGAGTGAGATTGAGGCCCTCCACAAGAACATTCACTGTCTCATGTCTTCCCCAAAGACGCAAGAAAAACTTCCCTGTGAAGGACTTTGGGAAACTATAGTTCGATTGGCATATCAAGTTGAATATGTGATAGACCTTTATCTTGTAATTCCCGACTCACGTTGCATTTCAACTTTTTTAAACATTGTAGAGGACATAAAAGAAATCATAGAAATACTGCTTTCTCGTCCTGATAAAAGCCATCTGGTAGAAGAGGTTGCTGTGACTGCTTCAAGTCATAATCACAGCATGCCACTACAACAAAATAATGAAGTTCTTGGATTTAAAGAAGAGATTGATGATATCCTGAATTATCTTTTAGAAGGAGAAGAAGATTTACAGGTGATCTCAGTTGTGGCAATGGCTGGAGCAGGGAAGACATCTTTAGTCAAGCATTTATTCAACGAATCTTTAGTTATTGGACACTTTTGATAGAAAGTACAGGTGGCTGTTTCTAAGAGCTACCAAACGAGAGGTTTGTTGCTCACACTTCTAAATCAAATCAAAGCATTTGAATTTGATATCAGAAAGATTGAGGATCAAGACATAGCTGACGAACTTTGTAGAAGTTTAAAGAAATGTAGATATCTTGTGGTCATTGATGATGTATGGGATGTTGCTGTTTGGAATGATATGAGTCAAGTATTTTCCGAATGACAAACACAAAGTCGAATACTCATCACCACCAGGATCACAATGTTGCTTCAGAAACTAAGTCCAAGATCCATGAACTTCGGGCACTCTCAGAGGATGAGAGCTGGAAATTACTGCAGAGCAAATTGTCTCAACAAGAAAATTTACCTAAAACTCTCGTGATCATTGCAAAAGAAGTGGCCAAAAGTTGTAAAGGACTACCTCTTTCAATCGTTGTAATAGGCGGTCTCCTGAGCAACACTGCAAGAAATGAGGAAATGTGGAACCAAATTGCCAAAGATGTGACTTCAAATGTTTTGAACGACCCTCAAGGTAAATGCGAGGACATTTTAGAACTTAGTTACAATGATTTACCCAATCACTTGAAATCATGTCTCTTGTACCTTGGAGTATTTCCTGAGGATCACAAAATTTTAGTTAGTCGCTTGGTAAGGCTATGGGTTGCTGAAGGATTAGTACGAGGAGAGATAACATCAGAGGAATGTGTGGAGGAAGTAGGAAAAAGATATGTGGATGATCTTATAGCTAGAAGCTTAGCCATTCCGATAAAAGAAAAAACAGTAGGTGGAGTTAAGATTTTCTCCTTAACTCCATGATCTCCTCTACGAGATTTTTGCTTGAAAAAAGCAAAAGAGGAGCATTTTTTTACAGCACTTGATAGTAGAGACATCTTTGACTTGTCACAGTCTCTTCGTAGGATGAGCATCAATCATAGTACGGAAAAGCATCTGCCTTTTACCTCTTTAAACAATACTGCACAATAATCTTTCGCAAATCTAAATTTTAGTTGAACATATCCCTAGTCTGATAATAAGTGATGCTTCGAATGTATGGACTTGCACTCAACCCTCAGACCCCAAGCCTGCACGTGCATCGCTTTGTTCATTTAAGGTACTAGCTATTTGGAAAATAGATCGCTAGATCATGTTTTAACATACACCATTAATTTCAAGATGTGGAAACCCCAAATTTCATCTTTATCGTGGCTCTTACAACAAATGTTCAAATCTAGACTCATATGGGATTTCAGTGAAATTGAGGCATATTCATTTGCTTAATCTAGCATTATTTCCTCCCCATCAAGAGACTGAAGACTCGTGACGTTCTGCCGGAGAATCTTAAGTACTTATCGGGCTTTCACAACTTCACAGGTGATTCAAGCTGGCTTAGCAAATTGCCAGAATTGCAAAAATTGAGTTGCATCTTTCTACCCAGGACATATTCTTCCTCTAATTACAGACTTAGAGTTGAACCTTTGCAATCGGCTTACTTCACTTAAGGTTGAAAATGGTGCAAAAAGATATATAAGGGAGAGGGGTAAGATGCAGTTGCCTGCAAGTCTTAGGAAATTGAGTTTGTCAAAATTCAAACTCGACTCAGATGACATTTCTGAAATTGGGAAATCTCTACCGAGTTTGGAGGTACTTAAGCTACATGATTCGTTTGAAAGTTGGAGTGTGAACGATGAGGACTTCCCAAAATTGAAGGTCTTGAAAATATCTGGTGGCTATTGCCGTGAGTGGCATGCCTCAGAAGATTCCTTCCCCAGTCTTGAGCGATTATTTCTGGAGCGTTGTTATACACTTGGTGGGATCCCACTTTGTTTTGGAGATATTCCCTGTTTGCTGCTTATCTCAATTAAATATTGCAACTCTTCAGTTTATGAGTCGGCAAGGGATATTGAAAAGGATATAAGCTGGAAGCACAAAAATCTGGAACTTAAAACCTTTAATTATAAAGTCTGTCGAAGGCTTCAGTAAAAGGTAACTTCATACAGAAATACCGATGTTATTGTTTGAATGTATTAACTGAAATTATTTTTGTTATGAAACTCTTTGAAGAATATTGAAGCTGACGCTTCTGCTGGCAGTCAGGCAGTGGCAACATTAGCATTGCAACTATAAAAAAGTGAGTGACTGTGGAGTTAATTATATATGGAGTAATTATGATTCTGTATTATAAATATCAGTCTTTTTCAGTAATCTCAGAATCGATCCACTGTTGACATCAAGATGTTTCTACTTTCCAGTTCGATCATTTACTTGAGCTTTATGTTTTGTTAGTTGTTACATGGAAAACACCTAGGTACGAGTGTATGCCAATTTATATTACACTAGAAGAATGGCATAACTTATTTCCACGAAAAAGTGCGTTCAAGCCTTTTAGGCACAAAAACACAACGCACACCGTCCGTTCACTCCCGTGGATTTTTGCTGCCATGGAAATAGTTGTGCCCTAGGAGAATGGTAAATTTCGACAAATAGCGTTTGGCTTTTCCTTTTTTGCTCTTTAGACCTTGTAGTCATATTGTATGGAGGTGCTGCTGGTTCTACTTCTATGGCTACTCAAATACCTAAATTCCTCGAGGTTGCGAGGATTTGCAAACATCTGAAAAACAGTAACAACATTCCGATGTTTCTGGTTTCAGTGGTTGATTTGAGTGACATTATTATTACTCATATTTGCAACTAATTGGCTGCTGTTGTTGTAACTTGCATTGTGAAAAAAATAAATGGGATAGCTATTATATTCTCTTCATTGTCTGAGTGTCTGTTGCCAAACACCTGTGTGATTAATTTGAATGTTTGTTACAGTGATTGATGATAGGATGGTTCGTGGTTGAACCCAAATTTGGATTCAGACCTCGAATTCATCGGTGATCCGCATCGGGTGCTGGGGTACGATGACAACTACCGATGGAAGGGGACTCATGAAGATTTGATCGTGACCTTTATCGTGTGCAAATGATACCTATACCGACACCCAATGGAGACAAGGAGCTACTTAGATCCGTTGCAATTTTCTATCATTCCTAAGTTAACAACTCATCTTCACATCATATATAACACATAATTTAAATTATTCACCTATTATAGTACATATTTTATCAAAAAATTTATATATCTTCTCTCTCATAGAGTAATTTCAACACATTTCAAATAATAAAATTAAATAACTTAAAGAAAAATGAATATAAATAATTTTAAAAAACTATGATTTGCATGAAATGTTATACACCCTATCAAGTTTATCAAGAAAAATAGTGGGCCAATTATTATTTATGTAACGATTCGCCCCGAAGTCGGCCAAGCCGAGGTTAGACTCGTTAGTAGAAATGGATACCCGAGCCGCCGTGAACGATGATATAAAATAAAAAGACTCCATTCAAAATGCTTTGGGGCCAGTTAGTTAAAGTGTAAATAGTTCCATACGCAACGCGACATCATCGCGAACTCAACTCCAATATCACATATTCGCATACATAAAGAGTGACATAAAAAACAAGTGATTGCCTTCAATAATACATCCATAATATAAATCACCCACAACTGGAGTAAATAATGACTCAAAACTCGATAAAACGTAAATAAAATGATCGGCCGAGGATTCCTTAGCCACCACTACTGCTTACCTAAAGGATACAACGAGCTCAAGAAGGTCAACAGCCCGCCTACAAAGACTACTCAACCCTGAAGCTTTTTAGCCGGTCACTGCCTCTGCAAACTTATCGCCTGAGTGGTGACTCCATTACACCCGAACGAAGTCAAGAAGGTAGAACCCACCCATGAATATATATATATATATATAAAACCAAAGAGTTCGGCCTCAATAGTAAAAACACTAAACAGTTCCACAACGCTACCATACCAAGAGATTCGTGGATAGTTTATATTCACAATGCTATCAATAACGCAAAGATTCAAATATAACAATAATACACGATTCTGTAAAACTAACACTTGCTCAAACAGCTTCATCAATATGGCAAAAGTAACTTTCATATCATTCCTCTCATATATTACACAAGCCCCACGAATCTCGGCTGTCACAAATCAACAAATTCAACAAAAAATACCAAAATACCTCGATCCCGACATCCCAACCCTGGCATTCACAACAATGCCCACGCATAAATGCAACGGCCCGACATATGCTATAACAACCCAAAAAGGGCCTTCCATTAAAATCTGTAATTTATTTTAAAAGTGAAATTTGTAATTTATTTCTATTTTCTACCAAAAATCCAAATTATAATATAAAATTAATTAAAATCCGAAAATAACTATTTCTTCTTTCTCATGAATATATTAATCGAAAAAACTCTATTATTATATCTATAATCATAAAATATCTCAAATCTAAACATATCTAACATAAAAAATTGAATTTTTAATAAATTATATAAAATTTCGCACACAAATTGTTAAAATTAACAAAAATTAAATTTTCCATTGACAATGACCTCAATCTAAGAGCCAAAGATCATAATGTAACAATTTGAAGTTATTAAATCAAAAACCCTTAAATTTTCAAATTTTTGAAATTCTCCAAAACTCAAAAAAAGACGTAAGACTTTCATACCCAAAAACCTACTTATATGACGAGAGAGAAGATTGGTATATTTTTCTCTTAAATTTTGCATTGTTTACTTATGATTAAAGTTCTTTATATGTTATAAAAAATCTTCGAGTTTTTGCATTTTTTAAAAAAGATGCCATGAAGTTTTTTTCAAAGGTGGTCAGTTTTTTTGTTTATAGCCAAGCATTTACGGTACCCCAAGCAAATAAAGCTCATTAATAAAAAGTGCCTCGCTTAGCTCAAGTTAACTAAATTATACCTTTAAACCCAAGACGCAGTGCACCGTGAATCAGTCTCTTTTCCCACCAAATTTCCTTACCCTATAATTTAAATTCGCTATTTGATAACAATTACGTTCCCGAATCCCATTTTTATTATATTACGTCGAATTACCAATTACTCGATTTTTAATTAATTAAACCGGGTTGGGTTATTTCCAATTCTACATGGGCGAAAGAGGGTGTTGAAAAAAATTTCAATTGGATGTACTTGATTAAAATATACTAGATGTTAGAGTCCATTTTATGTGCTTAAAGGTTTATTTAAGCATGGTGCTTAAGAAAAGGTATAGTAATTTCATTTATTTTGAAAAAGTTGGTGGTGTATAATTTAGTAACCATGATTATAAATTGGTGATGTACTTTTATTTCTCAATTCAAGTAGTAAACACGCAACTTCACCTCACAAACATCGCAGAGACGCAACGCCAGAGTTTAACAGAATTTAAAAGAAAATGCGAAATGCCTTAAACGTTTATACGAATCATCCTATCAAATACATAATTATAAATAATTTAATCTGCCAGAATATATGCCATTTATTGCTATAAAATTTATATAAAAAACAAGTAGAGACTCCACGGGAGTACATTCAAAATATTGAAGGCTCATGGATTGAAAGGAGTAAACAACGCTGGCGTGCACTTGTTGTTTCCCACAAATACGCACAATCATTTGTTACTCTTTTCTTTCTTTTCTTTTCTTTTGTTTCTTTTGTAATAATTTATTTTCACATTTTTGAACATTATCAATATTGTTTCAATCTTTTAATTCTTATGTATTTCCATTTTTATTATTTGTGATTTTTAAATTATCGAAAAATGGAAGCAATAATAATCGCACATCTATTATAGTTTTTCATAAACTATAAATAATTACTACTGTTAAAATTAAGTTAAAAGAATAACCAAAAGGTGTAATAATGGAGAAGTTACTAGCCAATTAATTCAATACTAATTGGTAATCGCTTTATTATAGTTTTCATTAACCATAAACACCACAATGGTTAAGTTAAGCCAAAACAATAATCAAAGGCTGATGGCAAATGGTTAGTTACTTCTGCCAATTTAATTTGATGAATTAGAAGAACCATTTATTTATAGTTTTTCATTAACCATAAACAACTAACAATGGTTAAGTAAGTTCAACAGAACACCCAAAAGTAGGGGTCAGTTGACTGATTTTTATCCGATCCGTTAGATCCTATCCCTAGTTCAAAATTTATTTTGATAAAGAAACCTGGCTTCTGACCACCGGTTTTTTAAAATTATGATTGGATCGAACCGGACGGATCCCCTACATTTGGCTCCTGACGGACCTGATTATAATCCTGGCCCCGACGCCTCGCATTTACATTTTTCTTAGATAAAAACCCGAACCAAATTCTCAAACCCCATTTCAAAGCCTAATATGGATACTTCAAAAGAAAGCCTCTGAATATTTCCCCGCCTTCGAACGCTAAACCATTCCTCCCTATCGGCGATCACAATTCAAGAACCCTCTCCCCTATCACGATTCAAACACACAAAGCCCCTGCCATGTGTTATTAATCTCCGAATTTTAAGTTATTATTTCAAATAAGCTTTTATTATTTTTAGTTATTATTTCAATTTGTTTGCCACCTAGTTTATTAATAATTATGTTTATTTTATTTCAATAAGCCATTAATTTTTAGTTGTTTATTTTTAGTTATTATTTCAAATTTGTTTATTAATTTTAATTCTACAATTTTGTTTGCTACCAAGTTATTACTTTAGTTATTAATTTTAGTTTATTAATTTCTGCCTATTTTGGCTATTATTTGATTCCCAAGTGCAACTCAAGCAGTGCCTCAAATGATTGGGAGAAAAATTCCCGTGCTAAATAATTCTTGTTGGTCGTATTACTTTTAAATTTAATGAATTTTATGATCCTAACTGATGTATTAATTTGCTGTGTTTCATGTTTGTATCATTTGGGATGTGGGCTCTGTTTGAATTTGAGATAATCATTGTTTGATTGATGGGATTACATCATTTGAATATATTTAATAAGTTACTTATAAGCCATTGTAGATCATTTAAAAAGTGATATTATGTATCTGGGTTGTGTTGATTTCAATTGTTGTTCATTTTGGTATGCAATAGTTTTGACATATTTTCCAAGCGATTTCCAGGAAATTTTATTAATAAATCGATGTTTTTATATATAAAAAATCATTATTGTGCATCTAATTGTACACTAATATGGGCAATATTTTACGCCTGTGCCTGTGGTCGATTTCGAGTTGTCCATTTTGGATGTGCAGAGTCGCATTCAAAATATAAATAAAAAATCTCACCAAATCTATCAGTAATCTACCTAACAGCGCCAAACCTGTAGAACTGACTTCTGGACGATTTTGCCAATCTTTTCAAAAATTGAATCCGCTTTATTTTTCGCCTCGAAAATCCGGTCCGATCGCACTCTCAATCAAAAGTGGCTAATTATGATTAGTTTAACTCTAAATATAACTTAAACTTTTTTGAGACAAAAAGAAGCCACCAATCAATAAGTAATAAAAAGAACAAAAAATAAAAATTTGATTAAAGTATCACTCCGTAATAAACAATTACATTTTATTTTTTGTTCAAAAATCTTATAATTAAACAAGTTTATGGTATTTAATGCAAATGAAACAATTTTTTTAAAATGAAATAAATTGAACATGAAACACCAATGAATTCTCCAAGTTATTGAGACTCTCTAATGAAATTGATGATTTGCGAATGGTGAAAGATGCTTATTAGAGGCAAAGGGGCGTTGCACTGAGTGCTGTAGGAGTGTTGTTGGTTTGCAGTTTGTGTGGAGTGACGAGGTACGAGCAGCTGTTTTAGTATGCCGCGCGAAGGCACAGATGGTATGCCTGCATTGTTTTTGAAATGACAGCCAGTGGCAATTTTAAACGCTTGAATCTCGAGGCGTTTAAGAAATTTTGGGTATACTCATATTTCTGTTGCCTGGCAAAAGCGATTGCACAATTCCGCCCCAATCTCCTTTGTCTAATGTGGTGTCGAAGCGTTTATCTAAGTGCAGCATCGCCAATCGTTTGGAAATGGTTTTGCTCTTCAATGATTAGTACAACTCAAAGTGCTTTCGTGCCGGATCGGTTAATTACGGATAATGTCATTAAAAAAAAAAGAAAAAGGGTGGGGGAAACAAGGCCGCTTCTCAAGCGAAATTGGATATGGAGAAGGCCTATGATCGCTTGAGCGGCCATTCTTTCAAGTGTATTATGATCATAATGGGCTTCCCCACAAACGCTCTCTCCTCATAATGACTTATCACAGGGGTTTCTCAGATTCGTGCTGGGAAGCTAACGGCTAATGTGGGGTATTTTACTTCCTTCCAGGGGCTTGAGGCAGCCCAAATCATTTCCATACTTGTTCATTCTTTGTAATGGAGGGGTTAATATCTTTGATCAATTCGGTTGTGGAAAGAGGGCAGTAGAGTGGGATTCGTATTGGTAGGAATGGGGCCAGCCGGTTGGTAAGTCTTCTGACTTATTGTTCGCGGATGATTCTTCTGTTGTTTGCTCGAGCCGCCATTGATGAATGTTGTGTGATTAAGGAGGTTTTGTAAGCTATTTATGAACAAGTGCTGGGGCAGCGAGTTAATCCTTGCAAAGTCAGCTATTTCTTTCAGTAATAATGTTGGCTTGGAGGCGAGGCAAGAAATTGTGGGTGTTGGGGTTGCGGAGGTAGAGGGACATGCAAAATATCTTTGGCTGCCAACGTTTGCTGGGAAGTCTAAAAATAGAGCTGTTTGAGCTTTATCACTGAGGGCAGCAAGTGGGGGGCCTAAGCAACTTATGTAAATGCTCAAATTTCCTTATCATACTATGCCACTTACCTGGAGCTTTTTGATGGCTAAGTTTTGGGGTAAAGCCAGCGAAGGCGGCAAAAGGAAGAGTCATTGGGTACGTGATGTTGTGCCTACCCAAAGAGTAGAAGGGGCCTGGGGTTTAGGTCACTAGTGCATATGAATACGCGTTAGCGAAAACAGTATGGCGGCTTGGTGAAGGACCCGGCGAGTGGCTGGCTCTGGGCTTACAAAGCGAGATATTATCCAGTATATGGAGTTCTGGGATGCGGAGCTTGGATCTTCCTCCCTCCTATACTTGGAGGAGCATATTGCAAATCAAGGAGCGCAAGCTGCTGGTGCAAATGGGTCCTTGGGGATGGTAACACTGTTCGTATATGGCAGGACCTATGGGTAACAGGATAGTGCCGGACAAATTGATAAGCCCGGCCCCGTTGGATTTTGCTGCGCTAGGTATTCCTTGCTCATGGATATTCAAGGAAGGAGGTGGGATGTTGATGTTATCAGGTTTCTTGTTACCAGCGTGAAGCTTGAGCGGGCTCCCAAGGGATGGGTTTTCCCTGCTTTGGGACTGTCCCGACAGAGCTATATGCGGAAGTTTTTACAGGGGGCACCTTGGAAGTTAGGGAAGCGCTCTATTTGTTGGCAAGAATGGAAGGAAAGGGATCCTTCGTCGAGCCAAGCTCTCCTCCGTCGGCTTTTTGGAAGTGTTTGTGGAAATGGAAGTTGCCATCAAAAGTTGGACACTTTCTTTGGAGGTTGTATACGGACACCTTGCCAACTGGTGCCAATATGCGCAAGAGGGGGATGCAGATTCAAGAGATGTGCTTTTTCTGTGGTAGTTGTGGGGAGAAAACCATGCATATATTTCAACAATGCGATTATGTGAGGGACATATGTGCTGAATTGGGTATGTCTGCATTTCCTCATAATTTTTTATGCTCGATGGATCTTTTGGAGTACGACACGAGGGCTTGTGATCAGGAGCTGTTGTTTAGGTTGTTGGTATGCCTTTCGGATGTTTGGTTTCAAAGGAATAGGGCGTTTCGAGGCGATGTTGTTCGTCAACCTCGACAAGTAGTGGAGTTCGCTGGGACCTTCTTGGATAGATGTGCTCATGCTGCTAGTATTATTAATGCTGAATGTTATATTGAATAGGCTAGGTGAATTCTTTCATTCCTTATGAGATAGAGTTCATTTGCTTGCTGTAGCTGATGTAAAAGTTCCATCTTTCAATTTTCAATAAAACCATCGATTTAAGTAAAAAAAAAATAACAATAATTAAATGAACATAACTTTATAAATTAATGCGTGCCCCAGTTGTTCCCTAAACAGAACATGGAAACTTCATGCCCAATCTTTTAATTTAGTCTCGGGTTCAACTCCCGCCACTATTTAAGCCATTTTTTCAGAAATGAGTAATGCATTACATGCAAAAATAATAAGATAGGATGATTCTGTTAACATAGGCATCGGATCAAAACCACTAAATAAATGATCTTAACGTTATTAACTACTTAAACAAGAAGCCAAGCAATCCCTTAAGCATGTAAGTGGATACTCCTTAGATGCTATATGAGAGAGAAACCAACCCATGTGCACCATTGGGATTTTACAGAGAGGGTGTTACATTAAAGCTATGCCAGCATCAATTGTTACCACAAGAAAGTGGGATCATTTCACACAAAGCAGAGATCAACGAATACAATTTGACACCGTGAGACCGGACGTACCTGGGTCCCAGAGCATTCTCGCTAATTTAACACCCCCTCGGTCCCACAAGAAATTAAAAAAAATGAAAATAATAGATCTGCGCGCCACGTGTCTGCCGTACTGGTGCAAATTAAGCGACACGCGTTCAAGGGCTGTCAAGCTTCATTTTTAAATTGTTGCAGACACATCAAAGTTACAAAAAAAAAAAAAATTACACCACTATTTTTTATTTTTCGAGCCTCTACAATATTCAGTTTCAGTCATTTGGACACAAAAAAAAAAAATCAAGTTTTTTACACCTTTTTTATTCTTCTTTTAATCACTTTTCTCTTCCGATTTTCAAGAAACCCCTGCTGATCCTCTCACAAACTATAGTTTTTTTTGTAAATTACAACTTTCCTAACTAACCCAAAAATTCCTAATTTGCGACCTCCAAATCCAAATATGCAAATCTTTCCTTAAAATCCTCAAAAACGCAACCCAAATTTCAGTCGCACATATGATGCCACCAAATTCCTTTGGTACGCACTACCCATATAATCATCCCTATATGCCGGGATGTTCCACCTGCTTCGGGAAACAACTTATGTTCCTCTCAAATGAACCGGCCCAACGACTTAAACGTAATTCCTAAGACAAACACACCACATTTCGTTAGCCTGATCTAACATATCCCTAATTTCTACTCACAAATATCTCGCAACGCTGGATGGAGATACTTCCTCATAAGTTTACCTCCAACCCAATCATCAGCAAGAAATCAACTTACTATCCCCCCTCGAGCACCGAGGAGAACGAAATGTCAAGTAAACGGCTTATTTCTACGTTAAGAATGATGGGGCCGAATCGCATAACCAAAAAGCATTTGAATCCGACAATATTCACTTAAACTCGAAAACTTAATTTCGAACCACTAACAATCCTAGGTCGAAGCCTGCCTTTCAATGTCCAAACACCCCTCAATTTCAAGCATACCGATCCGACCGAATATTCATAGTCGAGCTGCATCATTACGGTAGATAAAGTCAAAGATATTCAAATAAGCAAGTGATCTCGCCGACCATATCCGAATAAATTTGGGAAACCCTCGAGTAGATTTAAAAAACCTCAAGTTTACTATGTTTTATTCTCAGGTTTTATTGTATGTTTTCAATAATTTATGTATGTTTTCTGCTTTATTATGTAATGCATTTCAAGTCTTGTTGTATTTAATAATATTTAAGTTATTTTTAAAAAAAATTATAATATTATTTATTGTATTAAAATATTAAGTGATTTTTAAAATTAAAAAAAAAATATATATACTATTAAAATATACTTTTAAAATAATATATATGAAATAAAAATATTAAAAATTATTAAAATATTTTAAAAATAATTAAAATATTAAAATTATTAAAAATATATTTTTTTTAAAATTATAATATTATTTATTGTATTATTAAATTTAATAATTATATATATGAAATAAATAAAGAGAAATGAAAAATATATGGGGTATATGTTTGGAGGATGGAAAAGAAGAGAGAGCACTGACACTCGAATTTACACCATGCCAGGAAGTGCTGGTAAAAAAATGGGTGTTATTTGAGGGTGCTAAGCCGATGTAAGGTGAGAGAAGAGCACAATTTGACACCACGGCCGCTGATAGTCTTGGGAAGGTTGCAGATTTGAAAACACACACAAAAACTACAACACCCCTAAAACTATTATAATGAACTGAGCTGGCTTTAAAACGTGCAACACCCAAAAAACATACGCTATTGCAAATGTTCTTAGAAGTTGATCATGACCTCCATCGTGAGAATATCTCAGGATGAAAATGTTATAGTGAGCATGTTAATCCTGGTGTCGAGAGGCCTGGCACGAGACTCACAATGCAAAAGTTACGGATTCGTGTATTTTAGACGGTTTTATCTAAATCCCGAGGCCAAATTGTCTAGTATGATTAGATTTCTATTGTTAGTTTATATATAGAGTTACTACGCCTCTAAAGTGATAGCTTGGGCGGAGTATGAAGCCATGATCGTAAAGGCCATGAATTTGATTCTCCCTACCAATATTTTCTTGGTCGAGTCTGTCATACGCTGGCTTGTCTAGCGTGATTTACCCGACCGACGTGATTTTGCAGCTGGCCACGCTCTCGCCCCAGGCTTATCCAAGCCAAAGGCGACTCGGCCAAGTTACAGTCCCTCGTTGCAAAAAAAGAGTTATCATGAGATGATCATCACAAATCTGTTATCATCATTATAACATTTATAACATATATTAGGACAAATAACATAATTCTTGAAAGGTTTAGTAATTAGGGTTAATAAACTATAAGAAAACACCTAATTTGAGAGATAGAGTTCATAGCTACTGTGTAGATTGAGAGTTTCTGAGTATTATGACAATCTTTGGGTATTTTAATAAGATATCTCAATAACAACATAACGTAACCTCACATTGGTATAAACCAATATAAAAATATTTGTGTTAATTACCTTTCACATTTGCATTGTAAAAGTGAGTTTATTATTCATCAAAATAATTCCAAATTAATTTAATATTGAGAGAGTATATTATATACTCCATTCATTTCAATTTAGTCGGCACTTTTATTCTTTCGTATCAATTTTTTACCATCATTTTCTTTATTATAATATATATAATTTGGTTTTGTTGAATGTTTATATATACTAGTTGTTTATGCACAGTTCAACTTATGCGGATTCGTTCATTACTTTTATGGTATACGATTTTTGATTATTTTTTATATGAATTTATTATAACAAAACATTATTTGTAGATTAAAGAAATACATGTACAAAAACATATAAATGTTTTCATTGGACTGTGAATTATTATACATTAATTCTTTTCCTTCTTCTAGTTTATCTGGGATTTAGCAGGATATTGTACGAGAATCCAACAAACTCACGTATTTAATGCTTTGAGATTTTCTACTACTTGATGACATTGGTAGGTAGTTATTATAGAAACTAAATAATTATTAACTTCTCCTATATTAATGAAATTTGAGAAGATGAGGCTTCACTCTTTAACTTGTAATTGCCCTCTTCCCATATTATGTAGGGGTAGATATATATATTGAGGGATGAGATGGCTCGAACGGATGATCTATTTGTTAGATTTGAAGTGTATTTGCCATTAGGCTACCTATTGTTTTCATATAGTTGGATTTATCTTTGAAAATATTTTCTTGAAAATAATATAATTAAAAAGTAATTGGAAGTTATAGTTTAAGCAAATATGTTTTTTTTTTAATTGAAGGTGATACTAAGATTATCGACAAGGGATCATGATTTTTTTTAAACCTAACCAGGAAGGTTTGAACCTTAATCTCTATCTTTATAAATGAAAGTGTAACCACTGTACCAAACCTCCCCCTTCCACACAATGGTTCATGGTTTAATCAATTAAATCCTTAAATTTTTACTTTTTAACACTTCACATTATTTTATTTACAATTAATAATTCAACAATAATTTAACTTTTGGATTTACAATTGTTAGTGCATCAAGTTATCAACTATTTCGCATGTCATGACCAACCGGCCCGAGAGATGGTAGCAACTATTTGAGAGTCGGTAGAATCTTTTCTGCAAGATATCATGTCTTATTTGAAGAAGATCTGAAGATACAATTCTATTAAGCAAAAAGGCATTACTGACAATCAAGAAACAAGATTTACACGCCTAGTGTCAAAGAAGGCGGTTAAGTGGGCCGATTCATTTAATATCTACAAGATTTGAGTTTTCGCTTATAGTAATATTTACTATAAACGTTAGGATGTGCCTACACTATATAATGGCTTCTAATGCACGGTGAAATACAAACAAAGAGATTTCTCACGATATCAGATTGAAATATCTCGAGCTTTGTGAGAGTATTTATCAGGTAGGTTTAATGTGAGTGTTTCTAAACCCTTTAGTATTGTACAACTGCTCGGTGGACACCTCGTTACAACAGCCTTATTTAGTGAAAATATCACTGCACTGGACACATACTGTGGATGAGGGTGTGTTTAAAGATAAGGTGAGTAGTCGGGAGCCAGCTATACATTCGTGATTGAGTAGAATGTATGCAAGAGAGAATGGGAGCATTCGAAAAGACCCATTTGTAATTTTGATCATAGTGGAACTTCATCGGAAAGCAAACTGCCCCCGCACTTAGGTGGTGCTACATTGGCACCGACCGTTACCAAACCGTGCTTTTTACTTTGAGTATTTTACTTTTCACAGTAGTCGTTAATCTTAGAGTTATTGACAGTTGGTCTGTCACCTTGTTATATGTGGTAGATTACACAATTTCAACAATTGTTTAGATTAATTTGAATTTTGTTACTTCAAACTCATCAATATATATATTCTCTCACTTCCATATACAATTGTGCCACATTTTTAATATATAACCCACCAAACAACATTCAACTTTCAATTTTCATCCCGTACACCTCTTTCAATCCCAAAAATCAACCTTTTTATTAGAGGATTTGTACTAGATTTCCCATAAATGTTTACTAAAATGAATTCATTATACCACTTTATTAAAATTACGTACTCTTTTCAAATTTTACATACAGAAAACTATATTATTTATTTTAAAGCAAGGCACTGGACCATCATCGAACTTTACTCGGTTTCCATTCTATCACTCACTTTTTAACGTACTCCATTTCCATCACCCAACTTCCGGGAGCACTGGCAATTTGATCCCAAGGTCAAAACGGCCGTTAAAACATTAACTCCGGCGGGGTATTTAGTCAAATAACGCTCTTTCTCCCCTTCCGCCTACCCCAACTACCCCCACCTCCCCTTCCGCCACCCACTACCTCCACCTCCTCCCATTTCCTCCACCCCCCACCCGCCCCAAATCACCTCTTCCCCCCACCACCACTCCACCCGATCCAAACACCACACCAACTACCCCACCTCCCCTCCTCAAGCACCCCCCCTACCTTCATTCTTCTTTCCCTTTCCCCCACCCCACAGCCCCCTCTTCTTTCCTACCCACCATCAAGCCCACCTCCTTTCCAACCCTACCGCAACCCCTCACCATCTCTGAAAACCACGACCCTCCCAAAAATGTTTATGTTATACTCCACCATAAATTCTAAGCATCAAGTAAAAAGTAATGCAGATGTAACCATTGATTCCGTGAAAGAAACAAGAAACTGCAATACCTGGAGATTTAGATTCCACAGATGAACCTCATCGGGTCGGGAGGAGAACCATCTGGGACCCCATTCTTTCGCCAGCCAAAACCTTATATAACGCAGCCCACAAGAAATGCTTCTCTCGTGATCCCTCGCCCTATACAGCGCCGGGGCGTAATTTCAACGGGTTTAGGCACCGGAGATGAATTAAAGTAGAGTTCACGCAGCCCAACGGGAGGCTCTCTCAGATCCTCCCCCGGTTATTCCATTGATCTTCCCCGATTGGGTAGGAAATAGAGGCGAGTGGGAGGAAAGGAGGCAAGTGAAGTGGAAGCAGGGGTTATTTGACTAAAATACCCATAATGAGTTAGTGTTTTAATAGCCATTTTCATGCCGAATCAAATTTGCCAATTGCCGGAAGTTGGGCGACGAATGGAACACGTTAAAAATTGAGCGATGGAACGGAAACCCCAGTAAAAGTTCGACGGTTACGCTTTAGCCCCCTTTATTTTACTCTTCAATTTTATAGTTTGGGACTTTTGAAGATGATCATTGATTTGGAGACTATGTAATATATACCCAATGGATGCTGCACGTATCGCACCATTCGCTTGAGCCAAAACTAACCGAACCTATTTCGTCAAGTTTCTTTTCAAAGGCCGAACCTAAATCGGTTCGTTCCTATCCTATCGTTTCCCATCGGTTTCGCAGTTTCTGCCAGACAATTTTTGAGCCTATCGCCTCGATCTAAATTGTCCTAAGACTAGATTTAATCCATGTCATTTCAATGAACTCCTTTTAAAATTAATTATACAATCTACCTAGGGGTGTGTACAGATCGGTTCGGTTCAGTTTTGAGTCAAAACTAGAACCAAGAGAAACCGAACATATTCTGTTGGTTCTTTCAAAGGCCGAACCTAAATCGGTTCGGTTATGATCGGTTCCAATCGGTTTTGGTTAAGTTTCGGTTTTGAGACAATTTTTTAGCCTATCATCTTGAACTCAAAATTATGTCTTAAGTCTAAATCTAATCAATGTAATTTTAATGAACTCATTTTAGGATTAATTATACAATCTACATACACAATACAACTCTTTTTGAATATCTATGTATTCCTTATATTATTAATTTTAGAAAGATTTATATTTATCTTATTCAATTATACCAATAATAAACAAATTCAAATCTAAATTCATCTTCTTAAAATGTACAAATGCAAATCCTACAAGATTTAGAAAATGATAATAAATAAAATTATAGTGTACATCAAATGAAATCGGGTTCTATTCGGCTCGTTATTTCCAAAGGTCAAACCTAAATTAGTTCGGTTCTCCGACGAACCTAGATTATCTACATGTCAATATTCAATAAACAATACCACCTCTTTTTTACATATTTTTATTCCCTATATTATTAGTTTTAGAAAGATTTATAATGAGTATATATGGTCTCATTTATACCAATAATGAATAAAGTTAAATCTAAATTCTCCTTATTAAATACATGCAAATAATATAATATCTTGAAAAGTATATTAAGTGAAATGAAATTTATATGTAAATTGTGAAATCGGTTCGTTCGGTTAACTAAAGCGAACCTAGCCATGTTTTCCTCACGAACCTAAATCGTTAAAATTCTAAGAGTTTTCTAAGCTCGATTACGATTCTGACCGGCTGATTTTGTGCAATTTTCTACTAATAAGGATTGGTGTAAAAAATTGTGGGAGAAACTTGAGATAAAGCATCTGTTTTTTTCTTCTTTCTATTCTACACTTTTTGGTCAAATCTCTATACATGTGTATGAAATATGGAGGAAAAATTATGTTCGTGAGATATGTTTGAATTTTTCTTAAATTTTATGCAAAATTAAATGAATCTTAAATAAAGGAATGGAGGTGTAAATATATAAGGAGAAAATTCTTATAGGCTTAGTAATTATTATAAGCATGATGCTTACTCTAATATTACCATTAAATTCCTCATTTTAAATAATTTTTGATCTTTGGTATTAATAAGGGTACTCCACTAATTTGCCATAATTTTATTTTTACAAAATATAAAAAATAAAGTAAGATGGAATCATATTCCAGGAGCCCATTTCCCCAACCCCCAAAGTAAGATGGAATCATAAAGTAAGATGGAATCATATTCGGAAATCATATAATTGGTACATAATTTGAAGTTGACTTGAAGTAGAAAACCTGAACGAAGGTAACCATCAATTTTTGTGGTTTATTTTGTAATTTTTAATTTTTTGATTATTTAATATTTATTATTCAATTTTTTGTGAATATCTTCTTCATTGTTTGATAATTTTGTGTGATTTGGACCTGATTACAGATTTATAGACTGTGTACTAAAATTTTGGTTTGTTTGATAATTTCATGTTATTTGATTATTTAGTCTTTATTTTTATTTTTGTAAATTCCTTATTGATTATTTGATAAATTTTTGTTATTTGATTATTTAGTTTTCAGTCAAGATTCATCTGAATTGTTGAAATTCTGAAAATTTGATTATAATGTCTGGAGTTATTACTGTTGTATCAAAATTTTGTTTATTGTTTGTGAATGAGATTGAATAGAAATTTTGTTAAAGGCATAGAATATTATATTTGTTAGTGATTATTCAATTTGGAATACCATATTAAAATATGTAATGGTATTTGTTTTATATTATAAAATATCATATCTGACTAGATATGGTATACCATATATCTCATATTTTTATCGACGTTTTTTGTATCTTTGGATATCTTTAGGTGATGAACATATAATTTATATCCGTGAGTGGAGTCGCATGAAAACCTCAGCCTAATCAGGTAGTTTTATCGAGAATCATATAGTATAGTATTGAGATCTTTCTATCAATTTCTGCACAACGCCCCCGATCTAAACGATTTATTAATTAACGACTGGGACATACCAAATGTAATTGATATTTCACAAGTATCGAAAATGAATGAAGAAACTTCAAATCAATTGAAACTCTAATTTTTCCATATCACATTCTATGCAACATTCTAGTTCTGAGACAAGTCCTCTCACATCTTGGTGTGTGCGGGGTCAAGAGGATACTCTGAAATCGAAGGCTAGAGTGTAACACGATAATTGCGACTTGTACAAAAAACTAGGAGTACTTAGTATTTATGCTCCACTGATTCTTTTTGTTGTAACATAGATCATAAATTTTGTCACTTTGTAACTAAATTTATTGTATTAGCATAGTAGAAAATAACTAATTTATATCATACCATATGGTCATTATGGTGTAAATAGAATACAAAATGATGTTTGAGATATGTTTTGCTATGTCTTGTTATATAAAAGTTGGTGGGAAACTATTTTGGATTTGGTCTAGAATAACATTTGTGTAATAATTATGGTACGTGTGAGCAACAATACCGTAATCATTTTAATAATGCTATCCATTAATTTTAGAATTTTTCATTCTTAATTTGTCTTTATAATAGTAATATCATTGTTAAAATACCATATGAAAAAATCTCTCATCTATTTGTTCCATTTAGTTTAAATAAAAAATAAAATAATATTTTGAGATGTGTTTTGTTATCTCTTGTTAAATAAAAGTGTTGGAAATTATTTAGAATTGGTGTGGAATATCATTTTGTATTATAAGTATATGTAGATAGTAACTTTAATAAATTTTAATTAATAAAATTCATTTTTATGGATTTAATAAATTGAATTAATTGTCAACTGATCACACGATTACACGTGTTGATTAGGTTCACCCTGCTCGAATAAATTCAAGCTCTGAGAAATAATAGGGTTCCCGAATTTCAAGGAACTGATATTAATTTTAGGTTTAAGTTCAGGTTTTACTTTAAATAAACCTAGTTTTAAACCTAGAATGCGCTCGAAAGACGCGCCAAATTAAATAAGCAAGTGGAACGTTGAGTCAATAAATTCATTTTTACCTAAAAGCCTAAAATAGGCACCCAACTCCTATTCTGGAGAATGAAGTCATGCAAAATATCCGGACGGTCCGTAGCATGCCACAAAATCAACGGTCAAGATCACGATCCAATTCGAAACGAATTCCGATTAATCGTAATCAAAGTCTAAAGCCTATAAATACCCCACATTTTCTAAAAATAATATCATAAGTTGGAAGGGGGAGAAAGGCGCAAAGCTTGCGTAGTGCTTTTGAAGAAGCTAAGACCACAGAGCACCGTAGACATCTCCAACTTGAAGATTCAGTGAGTTAAGCACTCAGACACCTCGGAAGCACCCTCAAATTGCGCTTAAACCCTACCTCAAGAGTATGGACAACCGAGTCTCCCCAATAAATAAAAGTCTCCTCCCCCTACTCAAGCTGTAGGAAACATGTCATTGATGTTCCTATACCAGCTACTCAAATCCAGAGAGGATCAAATTATCAGTTCCTACCTCCTACATCCGGTCAGTGTCCAACCCCTCTCAAAGAAGCGCGGAAAACCTGCACTCCGATAAGATGTCGAAAGGTCTATCCCGAACAAACCGGGCAGAAACACGCCGGCCGAAGCCCCCGCACTACATCAAATCCAGGAGAGGATCAAACTGCCGGGCCCCCCCTCGCACTCCTACACCATATAAGCTGAGGTCAGCAGCGAAGCGCAGACCATCCCACAAGCCGACGTAGAAGTCATTTTCCCTCAACCCCCAAGTCAAATCAAAGAGTAGAACACGTTGGTTGAAGCCCCCTGCCACATCCAACATTAGACATATGAGCCGCTAAGGCCCCTGCTGGCCGAAGGAAACCAACTCGAGCTATAAGGTTCATCCAAGTCCCACCACAAGGACATATCCATATCCAAGGAGGTCGCTCAGTCGCCTACATACATCCAAGTCGAAGAAGTCAGCCCATGTTGGAAATCAATGAGTAATTTATTCCTTTTATAACGCCTCGCCATGACAATTGTATATCAATTCATTTACCGGGTTGGTTAAATGATTATCGGGAACGGGGTGTTCAATTTTAGTAATTGTATATTACTAGTTCAGTTCTCTACAATAATTTAAGGGGTTATGAGCGATTGCCAGATCTACTATTAATCAAGTAATAATAGTAATTGGTCACTATTATTATTATACAACTTACTATCTCGAGCTTCAAGGTCACACATACAAATGACGTTGGATTATATTTCATGTATGAAATTAAACTACATTTTCTAATTGAGAGTCGATTGTAATCAATCAATATTCACTGGGATTTTTACATTGATAATGTAAAAATATAATTGATGAACCCCGACCACTCACTAGTCAATCAATTCACTCCGATAGTTAGTTGAGCTTGTTAGTAACTCTTGTTAGTTACTATTAATAACTTGTTAGTTTGATTTACTTAACGGTTTAATTAAATTCTAACGGTCGGCTCATTAAGCTATTCGGGTTGCTTTAGGTTTGACCATATAAGCTAAAACTCTATTAGGTTTTCATCACAACTTTTTCATGAAATGAAAAATTAAAGCCTCCTCCATTTCTCCTCTATGTAGTCGAATGTTCGGGCGAAGAATTGAAAATTCTTCTCTTGATTTTTTCATCCAAACAATCCATGTTCTAGCAAACACAAATGTAGGATTCAACCTCTCGGTGTGGACCAACTGTAGGCACTATTCAAATGGCGCTCATGAAAGATTTCGGAGATGATTCTCCGCCTACATCTCAGAAGAACTCTTGTATTCATAATTGTTAATTGGTGTGTTTTAGATTAATTTATATCATTTCAGGATCCGGATGTATGAATTTAAAAGCTTATCTAATTGAAATCATACCAGACTCTAACCAACCTTCACCAGCCTAACATATCTATCCACCCAAGAGAGGTTCAAGTCCCTCCATCCAGTCCACATCTTAAGGATCCAAGTCCAAGACAATGATCAAGTCCACACAACCACAGGGGATTAAGCCTGCTCAAGCACCCCGGTTCGGACCATATCTCAAGTCAAAGACCAAATCCTCATGACACATATCCAAATCAAGACCCAAGCTCAGTGAGCTCAAGTCCATATCAAAACCAAGTTATACTCAGACGCTTCCAAGATACGTAGGAGAGTACTAAACCGATAGCCCGAACCCCAATCCGCTTGATTAAAAATTCTTTGTACCAGAAAGCGATTTCAAAAGGGTTTTATTATTCGAGTAATATATAAATAATAAAATATTTCTTCAAGGATACAAATCTGCACGCCCGTGAGGAACATTCTACTCCGTCACTCCTGACTCAAATAAGCCCTTCAAGATGGTTCCAATGGGACTATCCAGACTCTTCGCCATATTCTAAGAAGTACTACAAGGTGCAGGAGTCACAACAAGGCAAATGTCGACACAGATTAACCAGCGGCAGATACTAACCACGCCAACCAAATCAAGCAAATTCTCAGGGTCAGAAGTCTGAACAAATGGAGGATGCAACTTCAAGTCATGTTCAATTCAACTCAATTGGGTGAAAGGTTTAATCTGAGTATGAGTCTTACACTGACTCAAAGAAGCCCTTAAAGATAAATACAGTTGAGGTCTCCAGTTCCAACATACTACCAGGAGCCTTAGAAGCAACACGGGTTACTACCCGTCAGCCACCTCAGCGCACTACGCAAATCCCAGTATAACATGTCCCACATGCTGGTAGGACCTCGAAAATTCAAGGCTCAAACCTACTCGCCAACCGTGGTACTCATGACCATCCAACGACAGTTCTACACCCAGCTCATCCATGGAAGGAAGCCAACCCAAGTACGGGTCACATATTGACTCTATTGGTTCCCACATACCGGTCATGGTGACTGACACCACCACCATGGAGGAACAGATAACCATCCTTTTTAAGGATGGTGGAAGACATTACTAAGCAGATGCAGCTCCAAAATGAGTCAATATCTCACATGGCGGGAAAGATACATGACCATGAACACGAGCACGTTAGCCGGAGGCCGCCTCTAAAGCAGCCTCTACCTCAAGAGGCGCCTATCCCTTCCAAGGGGTCACCTGCAATGCCTCCTACCCCACCATATCAAACCTCAAGCATGTCCAAGGGACAACCAAAGAAAAACAGGAAGGCCCCATGTGTCTCAGCTGATGGGACTATACTAGTTGTCACCGAAGGAGTTTATATTAGGGCAATCAAATACACTCAAGACGAGGCAACTCCTTCATACTCCTATGTCAAACCATACAACTCCCGGATACGAGCATAAACTATCTACCCCCACTCATGAACATGAGTATAAACTGTCCAACCCTCTCGGGTACGATGTTAAAATACCTATAGAACTCCTGAATACGAGTATAAAATGTCCAACCCCCTCGGGTACGAGGTTAAATTACCTATAGAACTCCTGAATACGAGTATAAACTATCCAACCCTCTTGGGTACGAGGTTAATTACCTAGAGAACTCCTAAGTATAAGTATAAACTGCCCAATTACTCTCCCTGATATGAGAATAAACTATCTACCCACTCTCCGGTAAGAGTATAAAGCACCCACCCCTATGAACTACATTTGACTTGATCCCCGGGAGTGGCCCCGAGGTACGTAGGCAGCTTGGATATACCAAGTTCAGTCATAACCTCACAAATTCTTTTGTTTTCTTAATAGAGAATAGTGAAAGCAACATTACAACAAATAAAGGCATAACAGAAGAAACGAAAGCATAAAGTGATAAAAAAAAAGGAGACAAAAGCTCAGATTTTGTCACCATGGATCATAACCATCTAGCATACATCAAAAAGGAAAATGAGAAGCAAAAATGCAAACGGAGTAAGTGGTTGATAAAAGCTAAAAAGGAAGAAGGCCAAGCCGCTCCCGGGGCCGCCAAGCTTCCAATCGCCCTCGTTCGAAAAGTGAATGGCTACGTAAATAAGCCCGGAAGGTCTATCAACCGCAAATATCTCCTATTCCAAAGGCCCGAACGAAAGCCCGCAAGTGCTCGAACTAAACTACCATAAAACTCCACACGATGGGCGATCACCGCCAGCTCGGATAAGGCTGCCTAATTCCTCTCCAATAGCCGACGGCCACACTATCTAATAAGGCGACGATCGGCGGGGAGTGAGCTCCCGTTATGTGGATCGGCATTATCAATCTTCGAACGAGAGTCCTCAGAGTATCAGTAAAGTTAGGATTGCCCAACAAGATCTACTGGCTAAACAGATCCATCGAGCTTCCACTGCACAATAAATATATGTTTTTTTTATATTTTTAATATAAATTATTTTGAAAATGAAGACCTAGAGAATAAATTATAAATCAATCAACTACACAATCAATTACACAAGAATTGAAAATACCACCTCTCAAAAATCAATGACACAAAAACTAAAAATAATTAGAAATGTCATCGTGAAAGTAAGCAAACAAAAAAAACAACTAAAAACAAATTAATTTCCAGATCTGACTAAAAAAAATGAACAAATAGAATAGAGCAATGTCAATAAAACAAGCGCCGATTCTTGGTCGAAAGCTCGGGAGTAAAGAGAAAGCGGAGACTGATCTGTGCACCACGGAGGCGGAGGAGGTAGAAGGAGGTAAGGATGAGGCATATGAGGATATTAAGGTTATGTCTGGGATTCACAGAGTTAAAAGGCCGGGCTTTTGTTTTTTATTTTAGTTTTTTAATTGTCAAGAGAATTATATTTAGGCTAATTTTATTTTTTATCCTTATCGGCTGTCCTTTTAGTTGTCCCAGGCCATGCATCTCTTTGCACTTAAAGTCCCTGCTTTATCTTTCGTGGATAGTCCCTTATCCCCATTTTTAATAAAGAATGGGTTCATACTATCAAGTTTATGCACAAAATAACTACAGCAATCTGGTCACTAAACCAAGACTCACCCTACACCTTTACCTCTTAACACACCCTGCTCCTGGCCCCCCACCATTCATCTCTACCCCCACCTCACAGCCCCTACCCCAAATCAAGTGCTGCCCAAGAACTTAAGTACAATCAAACATTAAATTGGTACTACCTTGAAGATTGTAGTGCAAGATACAAGTCTGCAACTTTATCCTACAAATATTTGGTGAGCTTGACTAAGAATTTCAAGACCAACAAACAAAAAATAAGGAACCTTTGGACTTTGGTAGTAATTAGGAAGCATGAAATCACCCTGTATCAATTGAAATTCTCTTAATTGGTCTTCCAAACCGTTATCTCGACGAATATAAAGTAAGAACGTATCAAGACATTTTGCATTATCCCAAGAGTCCAACACTAAAAATGAACGGAACTGCTTTGAAGCCTTACCCATTATTATTCATAGCGATTATGTGGGAAACGGAAGGGGGTCATGGGTTTTCAACGAGGGCAGGAAAGACAGTGAAAGGGTGGTACAAGGGTGTGGCAATAAGGGTATGTCAAAGAAATAAAGGCATGTGGTCAGTCAAAGTTTGCGTGGGCGGCATAGTATGAATTGTTAAAGAAAACGCTTTAGGTTCTACTTTAATTATTTAAATGTACCCCTAAACTTTAGTTTGTCGGGGCAAAATAGTCATTTTGTGCGTAAACCGATAATATGTGATCCATTGTTAAAGCAAAATGGGGCTGTGGGACCATTCGAGAAAGATAAAAACTTAGGACCACACGTAAAAAATGCATAAGATGCTTTAATTCAACTGTAGTTACGCTGACAAGATAGCATCAAAAATAAATTAGCCTTATATTTATGGAATAAATTACTAGACTGCCCTTTGTAAGTATCATGCTTATATCTATGTGTAAGCCTCTAAATATTTTGAACACTATGAATGCTCATTGCCGTTTTTATGTTTTTGTGTCAAGTTTGACTATCAATTATTTTTAACTATATTATGAAAAAAGTTAAGAAAATAATATTACTGAAAAATATGTTGTAAGACCAATTCAATGATATCAAATTCATATTTTTTAGAATAGTAAAAAAAAAGTAATTAATGATAAAAATTGACAAAAAAAAACAAAAAACATCAATTAAAAAAATTTAAAGTCTTATTTGTTTATTGCCATCATTTTAAACGGTCCAAGTACTAAGGAATAGAAGTATAGAAATGCCAAATAAACATAGAATCAAGTACAATATGAAGTGCGCGTCTGAAGTGTACTGGTACGCACTTAGACTAGTTACAATGGGGCTATTGAAAAAATGTTTCAACACCTTAAAGCATTACAATGGAGTTGTTGAAAAAAGTGGCTTGCTTAGGTGTATTAAATGAGAGTAACAATTCTCAACATGTTGAATCTGTAAAGAACGGATCATGGTCACCATTTTAACATCGCCAGTAATTGATTTGATAAGCTAAAGAGATAAGGTGACACGTATGAGTTTGGATTGTGTTTGATTTTCTCGCATTTTATTCATCTCAATTATTTGGGATCAATTATTTGATAATAAATTAATTTTTTTTTTACCAAAATTCATCAATTTTTTTTCTCTATAAATAGAGACTTCTCTCATTCAATTTGGATATAAAAAAATCATCCATTTTCAATATAATTATTATATTATCCTTTAGTAAACTCTTGTTTTTAATCTTTCATTATATTTTTGCAAATGGATCCTAATAATAACTCATTTCAATACTGAAAATTCGACTAAGTACCCTTTAATATCAAATCCCAATAATTATCAATTTGATAATCAATCTTCAAACCAACCACGTCCTCAAAATATCCCGAATTTCGGGTTTCCACCAAATTTTCCAAATTTCAATATGCCTTCAGGTGTACCAAATTATCATCCATATTATGCATCGATGATGCAATATTCCTCTCAACTACCTCCTTATAATCCTTATATGACAGTGGGGAATGAAAATAACCTGAAATATCGACCAAATGTATCTCTCGTATTTTCCACAAATGTCACTTGGTATGAAGCGGTGGTAATGAAGATAATCTAATTGTGGAGAGGATTCGAATTTAACGCCGAAGAAAGTTCCAAATGACCACCGAACAAAATTTGGTCTACTTAGTGGTCGGATTAAATACGAAATCGCATGTTTAAGAAATCGAAAAGTGGAAGCATGGCTAGGGTAAAAATTGTCGACATCAGAATGAAAGCATTATTCATTCGAGACTCCACACGATGGAACTGCTTGCAGAAATCATTTTAACTACATCAACAAAATATTGGGCAAATGCACAGGCGCTTATGATAACGCTAAACGTATGAAACAAAGCGGTTGGTCGGAGAATGATATATTGACAAAAGTATGAACTATATAAAAGTGGTAAGAATGGTAATTTTAATTTGATGTCCGAATGGCAGGCTGTCCGAGATCAACCACGTTACGGAAGTCGTTGAGGAAATAATGCTAGCGCTGATCCAAAAGAGCACGCAGAGCGAGCGTTGTGACTCAAATACCGTTGAATCTATCGCTGCCCAACGGAATGACGCAACTAAAAAAAAAAAGGCAAAAAGAAGGGCAAGGGGGTGGCTTTGGAAGGGGTAACCGAGCACTGGAATGAATTTAAACAATACAAAGACAAAGAGTTTGAACGATTGGACAAATTAGCCTCACAACAAGAGGAGGTAATCAAAGTAAAGAAGATGGAAATGTTCATGAAGCTAAGTGAGAAGGAGCATCTCGATGACCAGAGCCAAAAGCTTTTGGAAATGTTGGGCCGCGAATTGTTTGGGTGAAGTAGTTGTCAATGTTTGTTTTCTGCTTTGATGTGCGTTTTTCTGCTTTGATGTGTGTGTTTTTTATTTGATGTGTGTTTTTCTGCTTTGCTATGTGTGTTTTAAGCTTTCGTGTATGTTGTCAATGTTGGTGTAAGTTTTTCTGCTTTCAGTTTCAATAAAAGCAGATCTTATCTTTTAATTAACCCAATTTAATTCTTATCTTGGAGTCCGTCGATTTCAACCACCCAACTTCTTATAAATAGCAACTCATTTATACTCTACCAACTCACTCAAAGCTTCTACATATTATTACAAATGTTATTCTTCCTACTTACATATTTTTTCAATGGATCCGTTTGACTTTCTTTTTGATAATATCTAAAACCTGCTGCATAATTTGAAATTGAGATATCCTCAATTTATTTAATGTGCAGAACGGAAAAATATTAGAAGATAATTCATCTTATAGTAAGAGAAAATATTTCAATAGAGATCATGCAACGGCAAAACCAAAGATCGATTGATCTAATTACTTTTCCAACGAAGTTTTACATATGACGGCTAATGCTCCGCCGACGGCTTTCGACGCGAAACATGGCTGAATCGTTGGGGACCTTTCAAATATTGACAACTACTTCACCCAAAGAGTTGATGCTGCCAACAAAGAAGGTATATCCCCATTAGCCAAATGTACCACAACCATTCGAATGTTAGCATATGGTGTCTCGGCCGATGCGGTAGATGAATACATCAAAATATGAGGTACTACAAAGGTTGGAGCGTTTAATGATTTTGTAAAGCACCTATAGTTGTATGAGCAAAGGTACTGGAGAGCCCCAATGAAGATGACCCGCAGCACCGCAGTTAGCGACGGTAGGTTCCCTGAATGATCGGAGTATTGACGTGATGTATCGGGAATGGAAAAATTAAGTCCTACCAGCTGGGTCAATTTACTGTAGGATAAAGTGAACCACCATCGTTATTCTCAAGTAGTTGCCTCTTATGATTTGTGGATCTGGCATGCCTTTTCGACGCCCCAGCACATCGAACTATTAACGCTTCTAGACCGATCACCGTGCTTGATGACAAGCCAGCAAGGAAATACTCCAAGAGTGAACTTCTTTGTGAATCAACGTCCTTATAATATGGCGTACTATCTTGCCGACATGGTATTCCACCGTTTATTCAACTTTCATCAAATCAATTAGACTTCCTCAGAGTGAACTAGATAAGTTGTTTGCAAAATATCATGAGGGATGCTGAAGGACATCAAGACGATTGAGCGCTCAAGCTCGACAAAATAATTGTGAACCGCCTAGACAAGGGGACATAAACGATTTGGCTATCATCATGAGATCATGTATCATATTACATAATATGATTGTTGAGGATGAACGAGACATATGCTCAACATTGGACCGATTATGATCACGCGAGGCGAGCTGGTCTAAGACACCACAAACTATTCTAATCGAGGCGCCACCGCAGCTTTTCAGAAATCATGCTAGATTCAATCATGCTGATGCAAATGTACATCACGAATTACAGCAGGATCTAGTCAAGCACATATGGACAAAGTTCGAATGTTTCGTGATTAAATATTTTTAAGTCTTATTGTGTGTTTTAAGAGTTTAAGAGTCTTGTTGTGTGTTTTAAGAGTCTTGTTGTGTATTTTTATTTCATTAGTCAGATTTAAATGTATTGCTTATTGCATTCACATTTACTGTTGGTAACTTTTCTTTTATTTTAATAGTTATTATTTTCAATTCGTGTGTTTATTTGTATTTTAATTATTGTGTTTATTTATTTACAAAAAATTAATTAGGAATATGAGATAAAAAATTATTTAAATAAAAATTTATAAAAATTTCGTTTGAAAATATCGTACAATTTATTTAAGTGTTAATTATTCTTATTTTAATTATAAACGATACTTTGTTATAATATTTAATCATAAAAATAAAAAATATAAGTAAATAAGAATAGTAAATAAATTGACGGGTGCAGTGTGTTGAATTTATTAAACAAAACTATCAGAGTATAAAATTTGAATGCGTGTCAATTATTACAAGGCGAAGTTATAGTAAACGATGCGGACGTTTTAATTTAAAAATCGTGATTCGAATGCTTAAATCATTGTGATACCTTAAAAGAGTGGCGACTGATCCACAGTTAAAAAAGAAGTACAATATAAGATGATGACTAGCGTGTTTGCAGTTAATTTCATGAGTCCCAACTATATCCGGCCGGAGTTCCCCGTTACAAGATTACAATATAAAATAGGTACTACCTTGTACAGTATCTTCGATTGACTTAGGTTAATAATCAGGCAGAGTTGACTTCAATTAACAGGAAGGATCTTAGCTTTTCTGTAAGTTTTTTTTAGATTCTGTCCATTCTTTGTTTTCTACTATTGAGGATTACAAACTCATTCTACTTATAAATACTTCAATTATATTTCTATATTTAATAAGAGTCTTGAATTCATATACTCCAGTCTTTATTTATTTCATTGTTTATAATAAAAATAATTTTAGTAATACAATCATGATTGATTGTATAATTTTCAAGGAGAGAGAGAAAAATTATCAACCAATATAAAAAAAATATTAGGTGACAAAATAAACTTTAATGCAAAAATCAGATTGAGCAAACGAAACAACGACTTATAATGAGAATATATATTTTTGTTAGATGATCGTTAAAAATAAACAGATACAAATGGAGTATTTTATTTTGAGTTTATATTTGATATGGACTTATTATGAGTTTATATCTGATATGGACTTGTTGTAAGTTTATCAGCCATATGTGTGACTGTCTAGTTTCACTCCTGCTCTCATCTAAAGTAATCCTTCCGCTTTCAAAAAATGTATTTATCGGTTATTTAAAATATTTTATTAAGTGATAATGTGCCTATATCGTGATCAGAAAGCTATATTCGATTGTAAAAAACTACATTGAGATTGTAAAAGTACTAAAATACAAGGATCAACTATCAGAAAAATAAATTTTTTCTAAACGATCACGATTTTCAGACGGAAGCGAGTATTGACTAATGGTCAATTTGGTCCTCATAATTTTAACTTCGCTCAGATTGTGCTTGAAGTTATGTTAACGGTCATTTTGGCAATTTCCTCCATTTTTACATTAAAGTTTATGAAATCCTACTTTTTTTATGTTGATATGCGATTATTGTTATTCATTTATAAACTGTAGAGTTATTATATTGAAAACTATGTTAGAGAACACATACAAATCAATCGTAACATAAGTACTTTCACAAAAATAACTAATCACATTAAATAATCCGATAGATATTAGTATAACTGTAAATCTCATAAAAAAGAACGTAATATATACCTACGGATCCATTGCAAGTCATGTCTCCAAACCGAATGTCTTTGATGATAGATCATTTTCATCTTTGAGTAATTCTTCAACCACTATACTTAATGTATGTTGGCATGTTGCACTGAGTGATAAATTACATGCATAAATTATGTTTCGGTTGGATAAAGAGATCGAAGAGCAATTACCAATCCAAGTGGAAAAGAGAAAAAAAAAGGCTACAATGACACATATAAAAAATGTTGGATCAACAAAATCTAACCCTTTAGAAAATAATATAACTAAAAACATATGAAAATGGTAAGAATAGATACAGTCGACGGAATCCCACTTTTGATGAATAGCAAAATGTGGTGTTCAACTGCCATATTGCCATACATTTCCATTTTGAGAATTTTCAAAATCGCTCTGGGGAACATGTAGTTGCTCGCTTTTTTGAGTGATTTAATTTGGTTTAGTTCCCAACTTCAATGCCGTAAAGTCATTTGATATGAGTTTTGGATTGATAAAGTCACTCAAAAGAACATATAAATAGTTTCTAATGTTGCACATGGTATGTCATCAGGGATGGAGGATATATCAATATCGATATCACTTCTGGAAAACCGGGGAAAGTATTACGAGGGTATCGAAAATGGTTCGATACTGAAGGATCATATCAAGAGTCTGAGAAATGGTCTTCAATTCCTTGGCAAACTCTATAATCTATCAATAGATGGAAATCTGGCTTATAATTTAAAGCATTTGGCTGTTGATATGAAGCATAAACTTACTGCTTATGAAGAGGAGAATGGAGTGTTGGACATCATGAAGTTAGATCGTGAATATGAAAATTTGCGAGGAATGATGAGTAATCTTGTCATCCAGTCACGATACAGTCGTGAATCTTTCCGCATATTTCAAGAAGACCTAGATTCAAAGGATAATTATAGGAGAATCATTGACCTCCTTCTTGAGAATATATCAGAAGTACAGAGTACTTGGTACCACAATAACAATGCTACTACAGCTTTAGTAAGAAGGGTGAGGGAATTGAAGACGGCCTTACATTATTATAAACCGTTGTATAGATGCCTCGTGCATCCGACTCATTTCTGTGATCCTTTAATCCGTGTCCCTCTTGATATTGTTCTTAATAAAGCAGCCGTTGCAATCTATTTGTTGTTGGTTGGAAAAAAGGATGAAGAGGTTGTGGTATCCTCACTAGGGAGGGTAATGAGTTATGACAAAAAATGCAGGAACCTCGATATCTACTTCAAGTTCTTGAAGTTCAGCTCTCCAGAATCTTCCTCTTACGTCAAAGGACAGTTCTATATCCTGGATAACCTAATACATATATTAGAAATGAATTCAGATTCTTTAAATGATGCAAATAACTATCTCTATGTGCAACTGAAGGAACTCCGAACTTTTGTGAAAAAGGAAAGAGGAAGGTACATGCAAAATCATTATTTGGGACTTACGGCATCAACTGAAGTTATATGTTACCGGGCAGTGCCAATTGTATACACATGTTATATGGAAGAGGTTGAACTGGAAGAAGACACTAACCGAAACCTAAATGACATCCTCATTCATGTTATTGGCCAGATCAAGATGATCAAGCAAGATCATGGTCCCCAAGTAAAGATCAAACAATATGAGTATGACTATCCCAAAGTTGATGATTTGGGCTTCTTAGAGTTTTTCTTGGGGCATCTGAAGGAGTTACAGGGACATGAGAAAATGTCTCTTATAAGGAGTGAAATTGAGGTCCTCCACACGTACATTCATTGTCTCGTGAGTTCACCCAAAACATCACAAGAGAATCTTACCAGTAAAGGACTTTGGACACATATTGTTCGATTAGCATATCAAGCCGAATATTTGATGGACCTTTATCTGGTAATTCCTGACTCGAGTTGCATTTCAACTTTGTGTATCATAGTAGAAGAAGTGAATGAAATCAAAGAAAAACTGCTTGCACTTCCTGTCAAAGATGTTTCTTTGACTACTTCCAGCCATGTTCACCGGTCGCTACCAGATGTTAATAATGTATTTGTAGGATTTCGTGAGGATATTGATTGTATGATGAAATATCTTTCAGGAGGAGAAAATGATTTACAGGTTATCTCAGTAGTGGGAATGGCTGGAGCAGGGAAGACATTTTTAGCCATGCATTTATTCAATGAATCTTCACTTGTTGGACACTTCGATATAAAAGTATGGTGTACTGTTTCTCAGAACTACCAAATGAAAGATATATTGCTCACAATTCTAAATCAAATCAATCTAGTTCAATCTGATGATACAAAGGAGATGGATGATCAAGAGTTAGCCGACAAGCTTTGCAGAAGTTTGAAGAGACGTAGATATCTTGTGGTCATTGATGATGTATGGGATGTTTCTCTTTGGAATTATTTGTGTCGTTATTTTCCGAATGACAAAACTCAAAGTCGAATATTCATCACCACCAGGGATCTCAATGTTGCTTCAAAAACTAAGTCCAAGATCCATGATCTTCGGGCACTAACAGATGATGAGAGCTGGGAATTACTACAAACAAAATTGCCTCAACAACAAAGTTTACCAAAAAAATCTTGTTGTGGCATTACCGAGTCGCCAAAAGGTTAAGGGACTACCTCTTTCAATCGTTATAATAGGTGGTCTCATGCACAATACAGAGAAAAATGAGAAAATGTGGAATCAAATTGCCAAAGACGTGACTTCAACCATTTTGAGTGACCCTCAAGGTAAATGCGAGGACATATTAGAGCTCAGCTACAATCTATTGCCCAATCACTTGAAATCCTGCCTCTTGTACCTTGGAGTATTTCCAGAGGATCGCGAAATTTCAGTTACTCACTTGGTAAGGCTATGGGTTGCTGAAGGATTAGTACAAGGAGGGATAACATCAGTGGAATGTTTGGAGGATGTAGGAAAAAGATATGTGGACGATCTTATATCTAGAAGTTTAGTCATACCCAGAAAGGAAAAAACAGAAGGTGGAGTTAAGAATTTTCAACTCCATGATCTCCTACGTGATTTCTGCTTGAAAAAAGCAAAAGAGGAGCAGTTTCTAATTGTGCTCAATGATAAGGGTATCTTTGACATTTCCGTCAGTCCTCGTAGGATTTGCATCCATCCTGGTATGGAAAATCATTTGCCTTTTATCTCTTTGAACATAATTCGTTCAATAATATCCTTTTGCACATCTAATTTCACTGATTTTGATATTGAACGGATCCTGCAGTCCGAGCACATGATGCTTCTGAATGTGCTGGATATGCAACATCTCATAAACGCTGCTTCCTATGTACATTGTTTTGTTCATTTGAGGTACTTGGCTATTTGGAAAATGGATTATAGTAATAAAGACTTAGTAAAATCATCAATTTCCAAGCTATGGAACCTCCAAGTCCTCATCTTATGTTTCTCGCTCAACCATGTATTTGAAGTTCCAGAATTCATATGGGACTTGGTAAAACTGCGGCATGTTCATTTACTTCCCAGTGCATTATTTTCTCGCCCTGATAGCAAGAGATTTGAAGACTCGCCTTTCTTACTGGAGAATCTAAAGTCATTATCGAAGCCACGTCTTCATAATGGTGATTCAAACTGGCTTTGCAAGTTGCCAGAATTGCAAAAGTTGAGCTGCATCTTTTTCTACTCTTCAGATGAGATTATTCTTCAACAATATCGATACCCACAGTTGGACCTTTGCAATCGGCTTACATCACTGAAGGTTGAAAATGGGGCAAAAAGAACTGAAAGGGGGAGGTGTAAGTTGCAGTTGCCTGCAAGTCTTAGGAAATTGAGTTTGTCAAAATTCATACTCGACTCCGATGACATTTCTGGAATTGGAAAATCTCTACCAAATTTGGAGGTACTTAAGCTACATGATTCCATTGAAAACTGGAGTGTGAATGACGAGGACTTCCCCGAATTGAAGTTCTTGAAAATAACTGGTGGGAATTTCAATGAGTGGGATGCCTCGGATGAGTCCTTCCCCAATCTTGAGAAACTATGGCTGCAGAGTTGTCATTCACTTAAAGGGATCCCTCTCAGTTTTGGAGATATTCCAGGACTGCGCCTCATTTCCATTAAAGATTGCAACCCATCTGTTTCTCAGTCGGCAAGGGACATTCAAAAGATACAAGTAGAAGCACAAAATCTGGAACTAAAGTCAAGATAAGTCAACTTAGCATATCAGTACAGGTAAGTGAAGAATAAAGGGGAAGTTCGAGTCACCGGCCAGGTTGAAATCGAAAGAGGTATCTATAGAGTCTCGGGGCCCATTACGATGTGGTCATCTTTTTTAGGAATCAGGGACAGGTTGATGTTTCTGATGGCCCATTAAACTGATGCTTTGCTGTTGTAATAACAATTCAAGTGCTAATCAAATGTGTCGTACTATTGCACTGTATAGTAATGTCATTTTAAATTTCCAGCATTGCTTTAGAGGCAATAAAGGTGTTAGACAGCTACAAAAGTGGAGCTAGTTAGCTGAAGTTGTTATATCAAATTGTTGAAATCTTATTTAGTTATCCATAGTAATTATATCCTAGTTTCTAGAGATAGTTAGTAGATAGGTAGGAGACTTTTGAATGTTCAAATATTCAAAATGTCCACTGAAGAGATAGTGATGGTGTATTATTAGAACCCCAGAAAGTCGGTTCGGTTCGGTTTTCGGATAAGCCAGAGGCAGAGGCAAATAAATCGGTATCCGTGGGAGGAACCGAAGCAGTTCGGTTCGTCATCCCGGTTCAATGGAGTTCAGGATTCGGTTCAGTTATTTTCGATTCGGAAGCGCAAAATTAGGCGCGAAATTTTGGATTTTTTTGGGCGCCTTTAGTCATTTTAACATTGTTAATAATGCATTTTAAGCATCGTTTAATCGCATTGTTCACATTCAATTTAAGCGCATTAAAATACAGAATAAACGAAATTTGAAATCCGAATAATTAAAGAAAGAAATTAGAACACGTCTGAATAGTCGAATCTGACATTGACAGTACGAATAATCGACAGCGAAAAGCGAGCAATTTGAACGAGTCGTAATAATCAGAATAAAGCGAAGGCCGAGTCGCAATAATCAGAGATCTGAAAGCAGAACAAGTCTTAATAATCCAGAATCACATACTTGAGAACAATGATCGCAATAATCAGAATCACAAGCAAAGAACCATGCTAATAATCGTCACATATGAAACCAGTCGCAATGTCCAGAATCTGGCAAAACAGTATTAATGAATGAATACAAAGCGAGAACAAGTGTAACGAAAATCAGAATCATGTGAAGCCAGTATTAATAATTAAGAATCACAGAAACAGAACAAGTAATAGTCGAATAAAAAAACAAATATTAGTCCGAATACAAAACGAAGATCTCTGATCTGTCTGTTTTCTAATGGCATTGATGATGGAGGTCGATTATTCTGATAAGCAATCGCTGTCGAATACACAAATATGAACAATCGCCAAATCTGTCGATAAACATATCGAAAAAATACAATAAAATAGTTTCAAGAAAATACCTTAGTAACATGAACAATCGCTCTGGCATTATTCATATTGCTTCCCGAGATAGTAAATAATTACATTTCATAGCAAATTAAAGTTAGAAATATTTATACTTTTTATATGCGCTAACATTCATAAACCATAACCAATTAACATACCTTCTCTATTATACATGTATTGATCAATATATTAAAGACTCATGAAATCAAATGGTTGGTTATTAATTGCTCTCGGCCAATTCGACCACATACAAGCATCTCCAGTCTTGAGCTGTGAACTTCTAAAATCACTCAAAATTACGACTGTGCCTAAGCAACGTTACGAAGCAATGGTAAGCTGGAGCAGCCTAGAATGTCCTTTGCAATTTTGGACAAAATAGGATACTTAAATTGAAATTCCACCATTGTAGATATTCCAAATCAACATCTTCCTCGACAGGACAAATAATGACTAACTCGCTTTTGGTTTCATGAAGTCGTCTCGTGGGCCTTCTTTTATGCTTTGTCCATAGTTTTAAGTAGTTCTCTTAGAATTCGATGGATGAAGAAGAAAGAAAGAGAAGCGATGAGGATTCAACGTGTCTGTGCATTTATCGGCGTAAAAGCTAACCAAATCTCGACTCTTTTTATCTAGATTAATCATGTAAATTGCTTTGCATAATAATTGGGGACTAAACAAACAAATCCTCGAGTACATGCATTCGCAGAATGAAACTTTAAGATTTTATGGATAAAATAACTCCTAGAAACAACTCAAAATTATTCCCCAACTCGGAGAATCAATAAATATTTCTCAAACTTAGCTCTGCATCTATTAAGCTAGTATTTGAATGAAACGATATCGCTTTATCAATTTGATATAGCTTTATTGTCTCTGAGTCAACAGGTAAAATACGTGGAAGATGTCATTATACTTACCTTCAGAAAAGACTAAAGTGGCCTCGTAAAACAATTCAAGAAACTTAACTGTCATCCAACCTTAGCCAATCAACACTAGTAGGAGGCCCAATCCTTGCGCGGAAAAATACAAGTCATAACTAGTCTTTCACTTCGACGCACAGCCTTTCTATACTTAATTAAAAATAAATATGTCGAATTCCACACAGTTTGGCATCAGAAACAAACCCAGCTTTTTACAATCTATTCTCTAAGCCCTGCGTTATAGAACTTTTCAATCTTGTAGGGATGATGATATTATACATACCTCATAGGCATTCACAATCTTGAAACACTATGGGTCTTTATTCCATCTTTAAATAAGATTCATTATCACAAAACATCTAACATGTAAATCTTGGTTTTGTGACACGGCAACCAGTGCCTGATCTCGAATAATCAATAAACTTTATCATTGCTTGAGGATGCGTTGTCAGCGAGTTATAGTTAACACCTTACTCCCCGGCAGCTCCGTGAGCCTTTCTGTGATCTTCCCGGTGTGTCGCCGCATGATAAATTGACAGAAACAAAAATTTAAAATTCTTTGTTGAAGATCCCGATTGTCATCAATAAAATAAGCGATCAATAATGCCATATGCTTTCTGGGTTTGATTTGAAGTCCAACAATCGTTGTCAAACTCAACTACGGTCTTTTAAAAATGTTCTCAACTTTTTTCGAAACTCAACAATTTAAAAAAGCGATCACTAGCAACAGGTTGTTCTGGGTAGAGATAAGCGAGGCTCAAGCTCTAACAAATTGTTGAAGCCATTACCTTCTACCATTGAATAGCTTTCATCGTGAATAAAGCTTAGATAAAGAAGTTACAACAATAGCTGTGTAATCTGATTTTAAACTTGACCATTATAGAGGATCCATCTGATCTTTACCACTAAAATCCTTCATTGTCTTTTTTGATTTGTTTGTTGTTTAAGTAGTCTTTGGCTTGAACAATTTTCGATATGCTTATGGAGATTACTTGTGCAGTAACTTTTGAATCGTAATCCGACCCGCGATGAATCACAGCTTGCTCACTTGAGTTAAATTTTGCAAATGATCATTTAGGAACCCGTTTCTAACCGCCGATGGGGGGTCGTGGGAGAGGTTAGTTTTTCCTCTTTCTGAGGCGTTCTAAGAACCTTAGAAGGAGCAAGGATCGGGAGAAAATGAGTAAGATCGAGATCGGGAGGCCATAGGAGTATGATTGAATTCGGCGTGTTCATCCGTGTTGTTTCATATTAAATCATATCATTTATAATCCATATCCGCATAATCACAATATTCATATCAATTAATATAAATAGATATATATACTAAGCGATCGATAGGCGATAATGATAGGCGATAATCAATAATAAGACTTATGCTTCTTACATAATATAAAACAACACTTAATACAACAAAACAAACGATTAATAGTTTCTGATAAAACTTCGTTAATTTCGGAATGAAATGAACAATTGCGGGTACACTTTCTTTATGGTCTTTGGTTAATAAAACTAATTCACAATTCTGAGTACCTTTCTTTTCTCGATTAAGGCATTTTTTCTAATTGAAGGAATTGTTCACCAAAACCATAAATGAACAATTAGAGCAGGAAAAATACAAGGCATACTCTTCGTTAATTTGGAATGAAATTAAAATTTCGATTCGACATATAAAACAAAATAAAATTATAGTTGTAATTTTAAATACTGCTATCTTTAACCCGTCAAATCTTTCTTACATCTTTGAGAGGGAGCCAAAATTGAACAAAAGCAAGAAACTAAACACGCTGAATTTCTCAAACTCTGTTACACGATTCACGTAGAATCAAGGTATATTTCATCGCTCTTTACATAAATGTTTGTGTTTAATTTTTTTTTGTATGTTTTGATATTTTTATAGAGCGAGACAACTTGTTTTGTGAAAATGCTTCAATGATAAAATTTGCTAGTTGATATTTGCTTAACTTTTATCTTTTAGTGTTAAATTAAATTAATGTGCCCACGTTTCTTGTTTATTGCGGAGATTATAGCACAGAGCTATATAAGAAAGATGAGTTGGTCGACTTCTCCTAGTTGTAGTAGTAGCATGTTTATCTAGTTAAATGGTTTTGAGGGGCACGAAACCGAAATAACCACGCGAGATTTATCTTTCGGTATGTTTTTTTATAATAAATGCCGTGATTGGTATTTAAAGTGTTGAAACGATGGTTTTAAGCTGATTTATATTTGTAAAGAATGTCAATTAAAACAAATAAATATACACCAACAAAATTATCATGTCACTTTAGCCTGAAGCAGCGAACGAGATGGATTAAGTTTGGAAACAAACTGACGATTGATTATGCTTGGACCGGATACGGTGTCCGCCCGAGGTGAAATGGCAGCGTCTTCTTTACAATGAGGTTAGAGGCTTCCAGAGGCGTGTTCTTTAGGCGCTTAGGGTTCTTTGGGCGTGAGAGGAAGTGATTGAGGCGGTGAGAAGTAGGCTGAAGGTTTATATATATATATATAATACTTGTTTTTAACTATTCAGGTTCTGGATTCGGTTGGTTCCCGAACGACTCGGTTCGAGGAAAACCGAACCCAGTTTCCGACATATTAGGTTATTTATTTTTTCGAACTTCAAAATGTCGGTTGATTCGTCGGTTCTCAATTTTGATTCATTACCGGTTGGTTTAGGTTGTGTTTTTATTAAGCACAATTGTATATATACTAGATTTAATCACCATATTAAAAATCACAGAATATCATTTGAACTTTTTTACTGCTTAAGCAGGTATAGGAAGCGATATTGACTTAAATGCATTATCGAAACATTGTCAACATGTACACTTTCGATAGTTCTTATAGATATCTTGTCAAAGCTCATTTGGATTAGCGGTTGAAATTGAAGGCTTTTAGAGTATGTGAAGATCACGAGGGGGATAAGACCACATCCAGGATACAGTCAGGGGTCTCGATGCACAAATTGGAGCCGATGCATGTGGAGTATGAGGAGTCAAATGGGGCCGTCGTGAGACGAGGGTCTACGATGGACGATTCAACAGAATAAATGGGGATTAGGTCACATTTATTTATAATCCAAAAAAAATATTTCAATTTCTCTCTGAATTCTGTTGCCAAATTGATAGGTTGTTCTCTCTTGATTTGTATAATCTGTATGTCATTTTTAAGCTAAATCTAGGTGTAAGATTTGTCATTGAGATACTAAATTATAAGTATTACTCAGTGGAGAAGCTTAGTTTGATAGGATTTTATAACGATGGTGAGAGTTCTTTCTAGTTGATTTAGTGGCCCGGCGAGGAGTACGCAGAGGGGAACGTATAAAAGATCAGTCTTTATTTACTTTTGGGTATTTTCAATTGTGCGTTAGGTTACTCTGAGATATTGAAACATTAGGTTTGGGTGTTGATACCTTTTGAAAGTTATATGCGTTCGTTCCCCGACAATTGAGTATCGAGCTTGGTTTTGAAAGCTTGATCCCAGATAGTTTATCTAAAATTCAAATGGCAATGTCACGAAGATTGTATCGACGTATCTTTGTGAATACGATCGATGGGGTTGATTTAGCCCGTTGGAAGATGTATGGAGGATTAATGGCCCCAATATGGAAGAAAACTTCATGCTAGCCTTTAGGCGAGCTTTCACTAATGGAGATTGAAGAGTGGAGCAGGCTAGATAGACAAGTCTTGGAACAAACTGGGAACCGTGCTTATTACACCAATGTAGCCGAAGGGCTCACGACAAAGGGCTTGATGATAACTGTCGAGAGGTTATATGAGAAACAAATCCATGTGTAATAAAATTACGGTTGATGAAGCAAACATTTCACTTTGAGATGTCAATGAAGCATAAATTCTTCCCAAGCGCATAATAATTTAATGGTTGTCATGAGTTGTCTCTTGTTGAGTTAACCGAGGATAGGGTACAAGCATTGTCTTATTGGCATCTTTGAATGGTTGGGAGCGATAGTACTTTGTGAGTAATTCGATCGGAAATGAAGTGCGGCTTAAAGGTGGTCGAAAGAAGCGATATGCAGTAGAAGAAGTTAGGAGAATGATGGAGTTGAGAAAGGATGCCATTGGATGTAGGCGAGGTAGGAACTATGACAAAGGCGACAAAAGAATAAATGGAGGTCAAAGTCAGGGAAAATGCGTCAAAGTTTGGAGGCAGTACTCTTGGCCGGCCAGGGGATAATGAGGCGGCAGTCGCATGTTCGCAGCCGAAATCGCAAGGCATCACGGTATGTGAGGGCAACAAGAGCGTCTGAATGTTGATGACTATGTGGATGCTCTACTCTTTATATGCATTGATTGCTCGATAAATTCTTGGATTCTTGATTAGGAGCGTCGTTTCATCTCTCTTCGGGATATAATGTTGAATTATAGGGAGTATAGTCAGTTCTTGCTAGCAATTGGTATTAGGGTGAAGGTATGGGAGATGTGAACTTGATTTGTCGAATAGTTACACGGAGATTATTTAAAGTGAAGGAAGTTGGTGAAACCTGATTTAGTCGGTGGATGAGGATGGTTACGGACTACGTTTGGTGAGAAGGTAGCTGAGTTCTGATGGCCCATAGCCGAGGTGCGAAGATAGGTACTCTGCCTTGCTTGGGGTCTCGAATGGTATAAAACTTCTTATTGATAGTTCGAGAGGCGATGTTGTATGACCGATTGGGCCCCACGTGACGAAAGGTATGAAGCGCTTGTTTCAAATAATATGATACCTGAGCTCAAATCCGTTGATCATCATATCTGTGAGAGGCATGTTGACGAAGAAAGTGGTTTCTTTAAGCTGGCGTTGAAGCCTAAATCTGAGAGGCTTGAGTTAGTTCTTGCTTGGATGTTTTGGACACAGTGGTAGTTCTGTGGGGAGGTTCATCATTATGTAACCTTCGTGAAAAGAGTTTGGGGTTTATTTTTACGAAAAATAAATCCGAAGTGTATGAAGTCTTCAAGAAATGGAGAGCTATGGTTGAGAATGAGACGGGGCTGAGAGTAAAGTGTTTGAGATCAATGATAGAGACGAATCTGATGATGGATTTCAAACAATATTGTCTGAGAATGGAATTAGGATCACGAAGACTATTCAGGAACACCCCAACCGAGCGGAATAGGAAGATGACAGGGGCCAGTTGAATGAGCGTGCGAGGAAGTATGAAGTTTAGCATGGTTTACCGGCGTTACAGGCAGACATGATCAATCTGGCTTCTTGACAGGAGGACCTTGATTCTGATTTCAAGAACGAAGAAGTGGAGTTCTAAGAAGGTAAATTATTCTTTCTGAAAATTTGGTTGTTTAAGCGTATGTTCATGTTGATGCAAATCTAGAAATAAGCTTGAAACTAAATCTAACATTCTTTAGTTTTGTGGTTATGGCGGCAATGAGATGGGATCTGAGGACTCTATGATTTGAAAGCGGAAAATCATTGAGAAGCAAGAATGTGGTCTTGATGAGCAGGTGTTATACGAAACGGACAAAAGTATTAGAGGAGAGAAGTGGAAGGAGAAGTAACAAGCCCAAAATACCGAGGAAGTCAGTGCGCGGGAAAGCGCGTGACTCGGTTCATACCAAATGGCATATCTTAGATGTGCCCACGCTCTGAATCAACACGAATCCTTTCGTTGATATGCCACCTTTAGAAGAGATGAGTTCGAGATGGAGGGAGACAACGAGTCGATGATAACATTTGCGTGGGTGATCAGCGGAAGAGATTGTTCACGATAGTGATCAAGATGAGAGACACGGTCTTAGAAAAGTATCCGTTATTGACAACTCAGAGAGGTATTAGCCTATTTGGCTTTCTGTTTGTGCTTTGACGAGGCGAGCACATTAGTTATGTCGAGCGATCTGATGTGATGAAGCGATCAGTGGGAGTTAAGCGATGAAAGGAGATGGAATATTGTTGTGGAAGCATGACGTGGGAGTTAGTAAGACCCCGGCCAGGGAGGCAGAAGAATATTCTGAGAATAAATGGGTGCAGATCAAGGAGGAGCAGGATGGCTTAGCTATAAAAAGCTCGTTTGGTTGTCAGGGATTCAGCCGAGAGGGAAGAATTGACTCTGGCTGAAATATTCTCACCGGTAAGTCAAGCTTCTTGAAATAATCGGAAGCGTGCAGAAGTTGGTAGCGAGATGATCTGCACCTTCATCCCAGGATGGATGTAGCGCATTTCTACATGGTGATACAGATGAAGAGTTATTCGCTGAAACAACCTCGAGCTTTGAGGTTAGAGGAAAAGAAGATTTGGTCTGCCGAAGACCCCGAGGAAGAAGCTTATGCGGCTTGAAAGAAACAAAGCGGTGGGAGATATTACCTTTGATAAAAGCTTTATCAAAAGGTTGAAGTTTGTAAGTTATAGGGCCATTGCTAGCTGGTACATAAGGAAGTTTCAAAAAGATTATGTTATCTTACTTCTTTATGTTGATGATATGTTGATTGTGGGAGCTGATTTGCAAAAGGTGAACATGTTGAAGAAAGAGTTGTCAGTGGGATTTGCAATGAAAGACCTATAGATGGCGAAGCAAATTAAAGGATAGAAATAATCAGAGATGAGTTCTCATGATTGTACAAAGAAGAATACTGAAAGAAGGTAATCAAAGCGATTGACGTCTTTGGATGGAAAGCTGTAAGTGCTCGTTCGGTCTCAGTCTGGCGTTAAAAGCAAGGCTGAAGATGATTTGCAGGTATATTGGATAAGGTGCCTTGCCTGTAGTAGGTAGTCTTATGTATCTTTATGGTATTACCTTAGACCTAATATTGCACATCCTTTGTGGGAGTTGTCGATGAATATATACAACCTAGGAAAAAAGAACATTGGGAGGCGTAAGTGGATTTTGAACCACAGAATGATAGTCTTGAAAAATTCTTATGTTTCCGTAAATCTAGTCACAGGGTTAGTGGGATATGTGGATCTTGATACTTGGGGTTCAGTGGGATAGTAGGAAGTCCTACTAGTGGATATGTATTAACGTTTGGGAATCTATTTGGAGATCGAGTTGCAACCAATATGATAACGTTGTCTGAATTTGTGAGGCGGTATGTGTTAGCATGGCGGGCAAATGAAAGAGATGATCAGTTGGACTTTCTTCAAAACAAATCTTGAGCATGGATGTAACACATATCTTTGTGATGGTCAGTCACGATTTATCACATTAAAATCCGTGTTTAAATACGAGGACCAGCCATGGGGCTGAGGTTCCATTTCATACGTTACGTATTGAATGGGGTCACCTGAAGCAGCCAAAGAGATTAGGAGATCAATCAGAATTTGATATGTTTACAAGGTTATGCTGACAAGGAGAAAGGCGGAAGTTGTGTTGACGATTCGCCTTCAAGATGACCTTCGAAGGTCTTCATTCAGATGCAGTCTTAATTTGTGATTTGAAAAGGAACTGAGTGGGAGATTGTTGAAGTTGGCATTTTGAGTAGTATGAAGATGGGGATCTGAAGACCACGAGATTAAGATGCTGAGTCTCGATCTTGCTTGGTGGAGCGATGCAACATGGAGAGGAAGCGCGAGAGGTCGTGAGGACCGCAGTACCGATGGGTCTCAATCGATGACAGTTCGTATTGAGAATAAATAGGAGTTAGATTGGCATTTGTTTATAATCCAAAAAATATTAGATTTACAGAATTCTTTGTTCAGTAGAGAACATTCTCTCTTGGTTGTATAAATCTATGCTCGTTTTAGCTAAATCTAGAGTGTAGATTTGTCATTGAAGGCACTAAATATAAGTATTAATAAATTGGAGAAACTTGGACTTGATGGGACTTTAATAGCAATGTTGAGGATTCTTTCTAGTTGATTCTGTGGCCAACCAAGGCTAATCTGTGAGAGGCATAACAAAAGATAAAATTGTTATTCTTTCGGTATTTTGATTATTGTCTGTTGATTCTACGAGATAATGGTACAAAGTTTGGGTGTTGATATATAAATTTAGTATAATGGACATTTTAAAGCATTAACTAGCTAATCACTGAGGCTTCAATCAGCTAAATGTAGAAATTATCTTATCTAGCAATCTCAAGTCACATACGACTCTTCGTGGCTTCAACCTTATTGGTTTTGTGGATGGTACATTTCCATGTCCTCCTCAATTTATTGTCAACGACAGTCCTCCTGTAGTGACTCCCCCTATCACTATAGTCCCTCCGCCCGGTGCAGCTCTCTCTTTGAATACCTCAAATACATCCAATATACGCCTACTCCTGTTGCTTCAACACATGTCTCGACCAATGAGACGATTGTGGTAGTCAATCCTCAGTATCTACTCTGGAATCGACAAGCTCAACTATTGTTGAATTGGTTATTATCATCACTTACTCCGTCGGTGTTGGCGCGAGTGGTTAAATGTGTTACTTCCTATCAAGTATGGAAATCAGTTGAACAGATGCACGCCTCACAGACTCAAGCGAGGGCATCTTTGTTGAAAATGCAATTGCAAACTACCATGAAAGGCACTCTTTCTATGGCTGATTATTTGCAAAAAATACAAACAATTGTAGATAATTTATCTGTTTCTTTAACTCCAATCAGTGACACTGAGTTGGTGTCTCACATTTTGTCTGGGCTCTGTGATGAATACAAGTCTATGGTTACCTCTATCTATGCAAGAGGTTCAACAATCTCATTGGAAGAACTTACTACAATGTTGTTGAATCAAGACGCTTGCATCATTCATAAGCGTCAGTTACAATTTTCTGTTAATGTTGCTGCTCTATCTCAGAACTTCAACAAACCTATGAACCCTTGTTCAAGGTCTTATGATCATTCTTCAAGGTCATCATCTAACAATAAGAACAAAAACTATGACAAATTTCGGTCCAAGCCAAGGGCTGTTTGTCAAATTTGTTTCGAGCCGGGTCATACGGCTCTCAAATGCTTTCAAAGGTTTAACCAAGGTGTAAGTGCCGATTCTAATTCGTCCAAGGCTACTTTGATTGCTACTCCCTCTTCTATTCAGGATCCTTCATGGTATGTGGACTCTGGTGCATCCAATCATCTTACATCTGATCTGATAACCTTTCACTTTACGATGATTATGGAGGTAATGATCATGTTGTGGTAGGAAATGATGCTTCCTTACCAATTTAACACACTGGTACTTCTTCTCTTCTTACTAATACTTCTAAATCTCTAGAGCTAAAAAATATTTTACATGTTCCCTCTATTACAAAGAATCTCCTAAGTGTCTCTCAGTTAACTAATCATAACAATTTTTTTCTTGAATTTCACTCTTCTTGTTGTTATGTAACGGACATGCAGGGGAAAGTTCTGCTCAAAGGGACAATTGATCAAGGCCTCTACAATTTTCATCCCACTACCTCTTTTGCATTCTCAAATAAGAAGCCGACTTTTGCTTTTGTTGGTGAAAGGACATCTTTAGATGTTTGGCACAAACGTTTAGGTCATTCAGCTTTTTCAATTGTTAGTAAAAGTTGTTAGTCAATCTAAGCTTCCAGTAGTTCAGTCATCTAGTTCAGATGTTTGCCAATCTTGTCAAATGGCCAAAAGTCATAAGCTTCCATTTCAAGAGTCTAGTTATGTATCTAAAGCTCCTCTTAAGCTTATTTATTTTGATGTATGGGGAAAAGCACCAGTTCAATCAAATAAAGGCAACTCTTATTATGTACACTTTGATGAGTCATTCACTAAGCATATGGTACTATCAATGATCCAAATCTGAAGTAGTAACTATTTTTCAACCGTTTAAAACTTTGGTTGAAAATCAATTTGACAAGAAAATTAAAATCTTACAAAGTGATTGGGGAGGGGAATATAGGAATCTTAAACAATATGGGATATTTCATCAAATTTCATGTCCTCATACCCTTGAACAAAATGGTTTTACGGAATGTAGACATAGACAAATTATTGAAACCGGTTTAGCTTTACTTGCTAATGCCCAGATGCCTTTGAGTTATTGGGATGAAGCTTTCTCTTCAGCAGTGTTCTTGATCAATAGGCTTCCAACCAAGTCCCTTGGCTACCTTTCTCCTGCTCAAAAGGTAAATGGTAGACTTCCTGATTACCTTTCTCTTAGAATCTTTGGTTGTAGGTGTTTTCCTCATTTAAGACCATATAATCAACATAAATTACAATATAGATCATTATTATGTATTTTTTGGGTTATAGCATTCATCACAATTGTTACAAATGTCTTCATGTTCCCACTGGTCGTATATATATCTCTAGGCATGTATTTTTTATGAGCAAATTTTTCCATTTATGTCATCAGAGTCCATTACAACATCACCCACACCTCCTTCACAATTTAATCTCTCTTTACCTTTAGGAGTCATTCATAATTCTTCTACTTTTCCATCTCTTTCTAATGTTTCTGCTCCTAGCAATGTTCCATCTACAATCCCCATACCATCAAATAGTTCTATCCCTTTAGTGACTACTGATGCCTCTCCTATGTCACATATGCGTAACTCTTCTCCATCTCTGTCTATAACTGATGCTGTTTCTACATCTCCAGTTCCCACAATCCCTTCAAGCACCATAATCAAACCAACAAAGCCTATCCCTCTACCATCTCATCCCATGGTTACTCGCACCAAGACCAATTCCCTCAAACCAAAAGTTTTCCAAGTTAGTAAATATCCCCTTTCCACTGACATGATTGAGCCTACATCATATTCACAAGCAAAAGGTATTCCTGAATGGGAGAAGGCTATGCAAGATGAGTACTTGGCACTTATGAAAAATGGTACTTGGACATGATTGAGTCTCCTAAGCATAAACATATCATTAATTGCAAGTGGGTGTATATGGTCAAGAAAAATGTTGCTGGCACTTTCCAGAAATGCAAGGCGCGTTTGGTAGCTACTGGTGTCACTCAATTGTATAGGGTCGACTATTTCGAAACCTTCAGTCCAGTAGTTAAGTCCACAACCATCAGAGTTGTCTTATAGTTAGCTGTTTCTCGTGGTTGGTCTATCCGGCAAATTGATGTGAACAACGCATTTCTACATGGTGACTTAATAGAGGAAGTATACATGAACCAACCTCTTGGATTTAAAGACACCAATTTTCCTACTCATGTGTGTAAACTGCAAAAGTCCATTTATGGTTTGAAACAGGCTCTAAGAGCTTGGTTTCAAAGATTGTCTTCCAGATTAATTGAACTCGAATTTCATAGCTCTTCAGCTGATTCCTTTCTATTTATTAGACAATCTAATGGATCTTACATGTTTCTTTTAGTACATGTAAATGATATTTTACTCACAGGTGCAGATTCTACTTCTATTCAGGAAGTTATTGATTAACTTAACAATAAGTTTGCATTAAAGGACATGGGTGCAGTTCACTATTTTCTTGGAGCAGAGGTGAATACTACTTTAGCTGGTCTTCATCTTAACCAATCTAAATACATCATTGAAGTACTTCAGAAAGTGCATATGGATGGTGTGAAACCAATTGGAAATCCAAGTTCTTCAGGTTCTCAATTGTCGACCAAAGATGGTGAGCCTTTTGAGGATGCTACTCTATATCGGAGTGTTGTTGGTGCTCTACAATATGTGACAATCACCAGACCAGATATATCGTATGCAGTTAACAAGGCTTGTCAGTTCATGCAAAATCGAAGTACATGTCATTGGCAATCTGTTAAGCGAATTCTTCAGTATTTAAAAGGTTGTATTTCTCAGCTATTTTAATTTGTGTATATAAGCGTAACTTTCCGTTCCCCATGTACTTATTGCAATACTATCTTGGAGTAAGGATATATAGTGTGATAAGTGAAATAGAATATGTTTCTTCTGTAATGGGGCCCTCTGGCACAATAAACTTGTGAGCCTTGTGTCATTCGAATTAATCGCGTAGAAAGGCAAGGTGTGATGGATTAGATTAAGAAAGTGTTGGTAATGAAAGTAAACCATGATGGGTCTTGGCTTCTTTCAGTCATTAAAATAATAGGAATATTGTTTTGTTATTACTTCTCCTTATTTCTTTTTTAAGACATTGCTACATAAAATTTAAGAAAAATTTGAATTAATCTCACAAATATAAGTCTTCTTCCTTTTATTACTTAATTTGGTAAAATAAAACCTAAAAAATATTATTTCCAAAAAATAATCCTTAGATAGAAATGGAGCAATACTTCTTAGTTAGGGGAAGTTTAAGTCATTTATTTAGACAAAATAGTTATATATTTGACTCTTTCAAATATTTTGACTCCATAACCATTGGGAGATATCGGTCGTGTTAATTTCCTCCAATTTGAAAATAATGTAGCAGATAAAAAAGCATTCAAAGAAAAATAAATAAAAAAATGAATTTGAATTCTCATAAAATTTTATGCAAAGGAAAGTGGACATACAAATGGAATGGAGGAGTTATAATATAAAAGACCAAGTTAGCGAGCTGGCTCATAAAAGCGATCGAGCCTGAAGATCCTTCGCATCTATTGAGCCTCCCACTCATCCAAGATTAATTGAGTGAATGATCGATATGATACATTAAATGCCTTGGCTACATGAATGATATATTGCGTAGAAAATGAAGGTGGGGTTTGCGTGGCAGGCAAAGATTTACATATAGAGGCGGATTTTTTTGTTAATTATAAATAACGCAAAGTAAAAATAAAAAATTTAAGAAGAATGACAACGTAATTTTTAAAAGAAGAATAGCTAGGATTTCTAGAAAATGTTAGTTTTATAATTAATTTCAAAGTTTAGAGGGGAGGGTTGCTTTCGCCATGCCTACAGTTTCTGCGCTTTCAATGCACCAGCTTAATACTCATCGTTGCTGAGCGTTGGAATATAAATAGAAATATTCATGAGCGTTAATAAAGATAAATTGTACTAAAATATCACTTTTTTATAGTTAATATTATAATAATTTTAGAGATCTCTCTCTATAACAAAATTGGCTTTAACATTAGGTCTGAAGCTTAAGCTGCTAGAAACACATCTGCATTCGGCAAACAACTCAAAGTCAAAATTCCACAACGTGTACTTATAAAAGTCATCTTAGGAATAAGTATTTGAATAATTTGATTCGCATAAAGTATCTTTTAATTGATCATATGTTCTGTTTTTAGAGGCAGTCTATTTCCATATTTAATAAAAAAATATATTTTTGAAACAAAATAACTATTTTGTTGAAGCAGTATAATTCCATATTTAACCCAAAAATATATATTTTAATCTGAAATAAGCTATTTTGATACAACATTTAAGCCAAAATATATAGATAATAATTAAAATAAAATCACATATTTATTATTTAATACCTTCCCTAAACATTGAACAACCTATGCCTCACCTGCCCTACCCTACCCCCACCCCACCACCCCCACACCCCCTGCCCATCATCTTCTTCCTCCTTCACTCCTCCGCGACCCTCCTCCCCCATCCACCATAGACCTATGACCCCCCTCCAAACCTACCACAGAGCTGCGACCCCCCTCCCAAACCCACCACAGAGCCGCGACCCCCCTCCCAAACCCACCACAAACACGCAAATTTGAGTTGATTTTTTTTGCATTGGGATTTGGGGTGCTGGGAATTTGATGGAAAAATTGTGATCTTGCATTTAGGAGGCTTAATTGTGGATTTGGTGCAGAAATAATGGAACTTCAAGGAACATTTGGGTGAAAATTAGATTATTAAAGGTCAGATGATAGTTTTTGGTTATTTTGCTTACTCATTTTGATAAAGTTGGAGTCTTTTTTTTGCTGTTACAGTTTGATTTTCTGTAATAGTTTTTTGTTATTTTTTGCTCATTTTGATAAACATGCCTCATGTCTGTAATGTTTTTATCATCTGTCCATTTGTATCCCTTTGAACTTGATCCGGTCGGTGGAGTGCGAGTTGCCCCTCTAACCTCCTCTTCGGAAGGAGATGGGGGTAGGTATATCAAAGAACAAAGAGACTATAGTTCAGCGACTGTAGTTTAGGGGAGGGGAGGGGCTGTGTTAAAAAAGTGTGTGGTTACATTTTAATTATGTAAAATAATAAAAGCCTCTTTAGTTTAGTATTAGAGTAAAATGTCGTTTGTATCGAAAATATGTTTTTGGTTAAATATGGGATAGGGACAGCTGAAAAGATAGAAAGTGAAAAGATAGAAAGTTTATGGACCATGTATGAAAAAGATCGGAGAAGTATAAGTAGCCCAGAAAGATATGCATGGTATAGATCTAAAAGCGAATTAGCGTAAGTATTTTGTAGTAAACTTTGAGTAATAATATCCTCATAACCAATTTGTTAGTTCCATTTTGAGTAAATTTAGGGGATCAGATTCAGCTCTTGGGGGATTATTGTTGGAGTTTGATAATTGGAGTTGCCACAAGTTTACTAATTAGCAATAAAAGCTTTAGCTTTCAGTCATACCTGTAAGTTCTTTTGATGGTTCTTTATTTTATAATGTGTGTTGATATTGATGATATGAGTATGATTTTTATTTAATTTTACTAAAGGTTTAAAATTCCATGTATTCTTCAACAGATATGCAGATCTTAGTATTTAAATTTAACTAACAAAGAGAAAAAGGAGGTCTGGGGTTGCGATTTGGTAGGGAAGGGGGGGGTCGTGATTTGGTGGGTAGGGAGGTTTTGCGTTTGGGGGTGGTGGGGGAGGGAGGGAAGGGGGTGGGGACAGTGGGGTGGGAAGGGGGTGTGGGGCATTGGGGAGGGTGATGGTGGTGCAATGGGGGAGGGAGAGGGGGTGGGTGGGTGGTGGTGGATGGTGGTTTAAGAGGAAGAAGAGATGAGGATAAAAGATTTGGAAATAGAATTTTTCGTGATAAAAGATTTAAGAGTACCATAGCCTTTGATTTCTGTTAAACCCTCAGAAATGAAAAACAAATAGTTTCTATTTTGTTCACATTCTGTAGGTATGTCGTCTTTGCTGGAGGATGGCATTGATTATGATATATTGATATCCGTGTCACTTCTTGATAATCAAGAAAAATATTATGAGGGTACCGAAAATGAATCCTTACTGAAGGACCATGCCAGGAGTCTTAAAAATGGCCTTCGATTTCTCGGCAAACTCTACCCTTTTTTGTCGGTAGATGGAAATCTGGCTGCTCGTGTGAAGCTTTTGGCTGCCGATGTGAAGCATTCACTTATTTCTTACGAAGATGAGAATGGAGTTTTGGACATCATGAACTTGGAGCATTCATATACAGATGTACTAGGACTGATGAGGAGTCTTGTCATCAACCCAGGAATCAGCCGTGAATCTTTCCACATGTTCATAAAGGACCTACATCAAGATAATTATTATCAGGGTACCGAAAATGGATCCATACTGAAGAACCATGCCAGGAGTCTGAAAAATGGTCTTCGATTCCTTGACAAACTCTACTCTTTCTTGGTGATGGATGGAAATCTGGCTACTCGTGTGAAGCTTTTGGCTGCTGATGTGAAGTATACACTTACTGCTTATGAAGATGAGAATGAAGTGTTGGGCGTCATGAAGTTGGAGCATGCATATGCAGATGTGCTTGGACTGATGAGGAGTCTTGTCATCAACCCAGGAATCAGGTGTGAATCTTTCCGCATGTTCAGAAAGGACCTACATTCGATGCATAACTATAGGAGAATCATTGACCTCCTTATTGAGAATACTTTTGAAGTTCTGCGACCTGGTACTGATGATCAAACTGTTGCTTTTGTGAAAAAGGTCAGAGAATTGAGGATGGCCCTAACTTATTATAAGCCCTTATATAGATGTGTAGCACATCCGTCGCATTTGTATCACCATTTAACCCATATCCCCCTTGATTTTATTCTTAATGAAGCAGCTCGGGCAATCTATTTACTGTTGGTTGGCAAAATGGATGAAGAGACTGTGGTATCCTCGATGCAGCGGGTAATGAGTTTTGACAAACAATGCAGGAACCTTAACATGTATGTCAGGTTCCTGAACTTCAGCTCTACGGAATTTTCCTCTGACAAGAAAGGGCAGTTTTATATCTTAGATAACCTAATACATATATTAGCAATGAATTTAGATTCTTTGAATGATGCAAATAACTATCTCTATGCGGAACTGAGGGAACTCCGAACTTTTGTGGAAAGTCAAAGAGGAAGTGAAAGGCTAAATCATTATTTGGACTTACAACATCGACCAGAATCTATTTGTTACCAGGCAGTGCCAATTGTATACTCATGTTATATGGAAGAGGTTGATCTAGAAGAAGACATGTGCCGAAAACTAAATGATATCATTATTTCTGTTATTGGCTAGATCAAGATGATCAAGCGTAATCATGGTTCCCAAGAGATCAAACTATATGATTATCCCAGAGTTGATTGTTTGGGTTTCTTGGAGTATTTCATGGGGCATCTGAAGGAGTTACAGGGATGTGAGCAAACTTCAGTTATAAGTAGAGCAATTGAGGCCCTCCACACGGACATCCATTGTCTCGTGTCTTCACCCAAAACATCGCAAGACACTATTACCAGTAAAGGACTTTGGACACATGTTGCTCGATTAGCATATCAAGCCGAGTATGTGATGGACCTTTATCTTATAATGCCTGACTCGCGTTGCATTGTTACTTTGTCTAACATAGTAGAAGAATTGAATGAAATCAAAGAAAAACTGCTTGCACTTATGGGTAAAAGCCTTCCTGTCGAAGATGTTCCTTTGACTACTTCCAGCCATGTTCACGGTGCTGCACCACATGTTAATAATGTATTTGTAGGATTTCATGAAGAGATCGATGCTATGATGAAATATCTTTTAGGAGGAGAAAATGATTTACAGGCTATCTCAGTAGTGGGAATGGCTGGAGCAGGGAAGACATCTTTAGCCATGCATTTATTCAAGGAGTCTTCAGTTGTTGGACACTTCGATATAAAAGTATGGTGTACTGTTTCTCAGAGCTACCAAATGAAAGATTTATTGCTCACCATTCTAAATCAAATCAATCCAGATGAATCTGATATAAAAACGATGGATGATGAAGAGTTATAAACTTGCAGAAGTTTGAAGAGCGTAGATATCTTGTGGTCTTGATGATGTATGGGATGTTTTTATATGGAATTATTTGAGCCGGTATTTTCCAAATGACAAAACAAGAAGTCGTATACTAATCACCACAAGGGATCACAATGTTGCTTCAGAAACTATGTCCAATATCCATGAACTTCAGGCACTGACAGAGGGCCGAGAGCTGAGAGATTGCACAGAAAAATTGCCTCAAAAAGAAAGTTTACGAATAAACCTTGTAAATATTGCAAAAGAAGTCGCAAAGAGTTGTAAGGGACTACCTCTTTCCATCGTTATAGTTGGTGGTCTCATGCACAGTGTAGAGAGAAATGAGGAACTGTGGAATCAAATTGCCAAAGATGCGACTTCAACCATTTTAAGTGACCCTGAAGGTGTGTGAAATGTGGGAAGCAGTTACAGACATTTGCCCAATCCCTTCAAGCATGCACTTGTACCTTGGGTATTTCCGGAGGATTGTGAAATTTCAGTTACTCGCTTGGTAAGGCTATGGGTTGCTGAAGGATTAGTATCAGGGAAAACATCAGAGGGATCTATGGAGGATGTTGGAAGAAGATATGTGGATGATCTTATAACTCGAAGTCTAATCAGTCCTATCAAAGAAAAAAGTGAAGGCGGAGTTAAGATATTTCAACTCCATGATCTCCTACGTGAATTCTGCTTGAAAAAAGCAAAAGAGGAACATTTTCTGACAATGCTCAATGATAGAGGTATATTCAAATATCGTTATTTTATAAATGAGTTAAGCATCAACCATGGTATGGGCAAACATTTATGTTTTATCTCTATGAACAGTGTCCGTACAATAATCTCCTTCTCCACATCTAATTTCATTTATGCTGATATTGAACTGATCCTGGAGTCCGGGCCCATGATGCTTCTCAATGTATTGGACATGCACGAACTAGTAAACCCTGCTTCGTATGTGCATCGTTTTCATTTGAGGTACTTGGCTATTTGGAAAATACATCGTAGTGATCAATTCTTCCTACAATCTTCATTTTCAAAGCTATGGAACCTCCAAATCCTCATCTTATCTTTCTCTTACAACCATGTCTTTGAAGTTCCAGACTTAATATGGGATTTGGTGAAATTGAAGACATATTCATTTACTTCCCCAGTGCATTATTTCGTTGCCTTGGTAGCAGGAGACTTGAAGACTCATCTGTCTTATTAGAGAATCTGAAGTCCTTATCGAAGCCACGTCTTCATTATGGTGATTCAAACTGGCTAAGTAAGTTACCAGAATTACAAAAATTGGGCTGCATAATGTTCACCTCTTGGGACTATTCCTTGCAACGATATCAATTCCCAGAATTGGACCTTTGCAATCAGCTTACTTCACTGAAGGTTGAAAATGGTGCAGAAACGAGAAATGAAAAGGAGTGAGGAGTAGCTCCACTTGCCTGAAAATCTTCGGAAATTAAGTTTGTCAGGATTCATACTGGTTTCAGATGACATTTCTGAAATTGAAATCTAAATCTGGGTACTTAATACATAATTGCATTGAAAACTGGAGCGTGAACGATGAGGACTTCCCAACATTGAAGGTCTTAAGTAACTGGTAGGAATTGGCAGTGGATGCCTCAGAAGATTCCTTCAGTCTTGACTTAATTATGGTTGAAGTGTTATTCCTTAAAGGAATCCCTCCTAGATTTTAGATATTCCCTGTCCTCTCGCCTCATCTGTTGAATATTGCAGCTCTTTCTGTTTATGGGTAGCTAGAAATTGAAAGATACAAATTGATGCTCAAAATCTAGAACTTAAAGTCAATCGGATCATTAGCATTGAACAGTTGAAAGGTGACTGCGAAGTGAATTATATAATTCTGATTCTTCACTTCAGTATTATATGCATGAGTCTTCTTCATGTACATCAATCTGTTGTTGTGATTCAAGGTATTTAATTTGACCCAATATAACAAGTCAACCCATTGCATACAGTTTGAGCTTTATATTGAATGACAAGAAAGTTGACCATTTAAATAAGTTAGTTGCCTGAAATCCATTAAGTTAATTAATTTGTACTCATCAATGGTATGAGTTCCATGTTTCTTAGTTTTCCTTCGAAAACGCAAAAATTATTGTTACTTCTTAATGTTATTACACTTGAAAAATGCACTTCAACGAGATAATTGATTTTTCTGTTGCATTTTGGTCCTGCAGGCTGCAGCCATATTGCATGGATGGGCTGCTGGTTCTACTTATGGATAGAGTGCTAGACAAAACCTACTCCTTTGAGGCTGCGGCGATTGGTGATTGATTTGAGTGGTTTTATTATTTATCATATTAGCAATTACTTTTCTGTTCATAATGGATATAAGTTGATGTTTCTTGGTGTTGGAAATGGTTGAAGAAACCATTGAAGGAGGCTTTCTTGATCGAAATAGTGAAAAAATATTGAAGCTTTGAAGTATTTGGTTGTTGATTAATTTAGGCTGTAAATATATTGTGTGTCATCTTCCTCTAATGTTGCCCATGGTGAAGTGTTTTGGAATCAACAAAGTATTAGGTTCTCTTTGGTTAATATCAATTTTACACGGAGATGGTTCAAAGAGGAGGAAGCTCATCCAACATCCTTGATATCGATGATATGCCACCAAATCCTAATCAGCCCATGCATACTCTTCGTGTTGCTCCAAAGGGCAAGCCTTGGGAAGTTCCTCGGAAATGGTAATTTGAAAAATGCTAAGATTATTAGAATATTCTAGATATTGTCGAGTATATTAATTGTAGATTTTGTAACATATATTATAGGTTGTCAATCAACCGTAATACTTGCTAGTATAATATTTTAGATATGACATTCATAATGATCATGATGATTCATGCTTCTTAGCCATTCTTTTAGCTAGCATTTATTATTGTAAGTTGTATATATTCTTTGTATTATGAGAATATCAGCAAGGAAATTTCATTTATCATGGTATCAGCATTGGTTTTGGAATATTGACTCAATCCTTCCAAAATCAAAAGCCAATCAACGCTTGTTGTTTTCTTCTTTAACTGGTACAATTCAGCATCCTTCAGTACACCATGCTTTTGTATCCAGTTACTCACTTGGCCAAAGGCTATGGGTTGCTGAAGGATTAGTATCAGGGGTAACATCAGAGGGATCTGGCTATGGTAAGACTTGCCGGCAAGATGAAATCTATTAGAAAATTGCCAAATTGCAAAAACTGAGTGCAAATTTCCATTCCTTGCAACAATACCGATTCCAGAGTTGGACAGCACGAGCCCAGTTACTTCACTGGAGGTTGTACATGATCAATTTTATGTTGGAAAGCGTAGGAGGTGTAAGCTGCACTTTCCTGCAAGTTTTAGGAAATTGAGATTGTCAGGATTCGATCTCGACTCAGATGACCTTTCCAAAATGAAGTCACTGCAAATTTAGCTTTGAAGGTCTTGAAATATTTGAATTCTTTCTGTATGGTTTTGATTAGTGGGATGCCTCAGATCCAATTCTTTTGTTAATAAACTTATGTTTTTCTTTAATTGGTAAACTATTTAGGATTGCTAACAAATTAAACACTCTTTTATTTCCCTTCACAGATGGTGCAGCGGGGGTCATTAGCATTCCAACAGATAAAAAGTTAGTGCCTTCTTATTTTAATGTTTAACAATAATCTCAGGATTAATAAGATGTTTCGTAGAGTCTCTCCAGAGTCAATCCTTTGTCAACAATTTGAGCTTTTATGTTGAACGACAAGTAAATCGACCATATAAATAAGTTAGTTGCCTGAAGTCCATTAAGTTATTTTATTTTTATTTTGGGAATAATATGCATTTCTTGTGTTTTGCTTGTTGTTAGTCGTAAAACACCTAATCACGAATGTTACTGCTTAACGTTATAACACTCGAAGAATGCATTTTGATGAAACGATTGAATAATTTTGCAGCCATATTGTATGGAGGAGTTGCTGGTTCTACTTGTGGCTACACATATACACAATGTTCACTCATTCTGATGTGTTTTCAAAATGTTTTAAATATTAAATTCATATTAAAACTTGCATTCTTAATCGCTAACATAAAACTAGTTTAGTATAGAGATTTCTTACATAAGGCCTAATCAAAAAGACGAAGTCTTCAACTCTTCAAGCACGACCTTCGATCCTTTGACACAAAATTAAGCCCCGCGATTTACTTTTGGTGATTTGATGCTGATTGTTTTTGTTATTATATTTACCCAAGATGCAATTAATTTCAGTTATGGTGGTTCCTTTGCTGCTTGTTTGCATGTACCTATTGCACTTCTGTGAAGGAGTAGACTAAGTTGTCAATTAATATCGTTTCTTGTTTTCCGTAGGTGTTGAGTGATTGTGAAGGTAATATGGAGTACTATCTTATTTATGCAGATATTTTACTTTTTGCTCAACGGATTATTTCATTTATTTGACCAAAAATGCAAAATGCGCAACATATTTCATTTTATTCACTATTTTGGACTCAATAACACGGTAACTGTGTTCATTTTTGTTCATATAAATCCCATGAAGCCAAATTGAAAACCACAATATGTTTTTAAAAGTACTGTATCAAAAATGCATTTTTTTTTTTAAATTAACGATTAAATAGTATTATAAAATTACGAATCACGAGAAATTCTTACCTAAAATTTAGCTAGAGTAAGTCTGATAAATTATATGCCAGCCAAGAATAGAATCCAGAAATACCATGTAGAAGTTTGAATCGAAATGTTATGTTATTAGTATTCTTATATCAAAATGTAGTTTTAAGATAAAGAAATTATCTCAATCATGCATACTTAATTCTAAGTACTGTACTACTGTGATATTATTGTATATTGTAAATATGGTTTCCTATAAACGTGTTATATGATATATCACATATTTGCCTGATTATTTGGGAATTGAGCTGTTTGAATATATATCTATTTTCATGTGTGTTGTTATGAATAGTTCTGAACAGATTCTATACAAGAAGGGGTTGTTCTAGTTGATAAGTTCAACAATTTGCCTGGTTGGTTATCTCTCATTTCTATCTTGTGCGGAATTGGCAATTTCTGCGTTATACTAAGGTTACATACCAACTGGCTTCGATTCGGCTGAAATTTCGATTAATAATTAAATGGCTGAGCCACTCATTTTAGTTCGTAGAAACTTGGTCAAAGAGCTCGATTCGGCTCAAACCATATAAATTTATAATTTTTTTTTATTTTTTTCATATTTTATCATTAAAATGTGTATTTTCGATCGAACTTCGAACCGAACCTAGAACACTTAAATTTTTCGAGCAATAATCGAATACCGATTTATTCCGAACCTCAAATTTCTGTTCGGTGAGGAACTCAAACATGTTGAGGATTCGATAGAGGTTTTATCTCGTTCACAGACCTACTTCTTTCCGAGCTTAAGAATCTTCACATTGAACCTTTATGGATTCAACCCTGAATCTCTCTAGCAATTAATCTCTAGATATTCCGCGCTGAAGTATTTGTTTGCCATGATTTTTACAACATATTTAATAGAAATGGATGGGTTAAAAATGAGGTATGGTGGTTAATTAGAATAAGTGAGTGAGTTTAATAGAAAATTATTTGAAAGTGATTATGTCCTAAAACTTTAAGTGACATGATTTTGAAAATTCATATTAAATGCTTATGGGATGTTTATTTTGAAGGTTGAAAAGTTTGTAATTATTTTAATATAGTTCCACGTACTCTAGATAATTTAGCCAGTAAGTTTCAATGAAGTGTAGCCTCCTTTAGCTGAATAATAGGGTACATGTATTGATAATAAAAGAAAGAATTAATATTAGACAAATGAAGAAAAATTATACTTCCCTCTCTATCATAATTATAAGTCGTTTAAGCAGTTTTCATTTTATCCTAATTATAAGTTGTTTAAGCTATTTTACACCATATTTTTCAAATATATACTTAATTAATGAAATCAAATATTTTTCACAAAATAGTAAGATAATAAAGTTTTTAGTTTGATGATTGTGTTTTTAATATAAAAAAGTTGAAACCTACTAATGAAAGTCTACTACATGTCTTGAGAACATCGTAAGAGTAAATATACTGGGATGTCAACTGACTGGCCGGTGTCACGATAAATCTCCATAAAGCCTAAAGTGTCCTTTAGATTCTTTCTTTGGGAATCAGCCTCACGCTTCCATGAAAGGCTAGAGGCGTCTAGCGACCTCTGCTTCTTCTTGTTGAAATTTATCTTGCGATGGATAGGACTATGTTTAACAAAATACTAATATTAAAGTAAAAATGAACTTGGATCATTAATTAACATTACATGAAGGCTTAAATTTTCCAATGTCCGATATCTTAAAAATAAAATAAAAAACAACATAGGTGACTTGTAATTAAGATAGGAGGGAGTACAAATTTAGGGAAGATAAACAACTTAATTTTGCTAAATAATATAATCCTCCGAGTCATTCATTTTTAAAACTAAGCCCGGCAATAAGTAATAAGCTATCAATAATTTCTATATTAATTCGCCAAACTATAAAATAGCATGCATGACAGAGGGCCTTGTACTTTTCTTTTTGTCTAGCGCTGTGACCTAATTTTTAAATAACTTAACTTTTAAGAAAGATAAACAACTTAATTTTTTAAATAATAAATAATAAAGTTATATTTTTCAATTATATAAAATTTTATTTTTCAAAATTTTAAAGGTAACGATGGACCCTCGTTTATTCATCTTAATGGTATGTTTCCATTGAGGTGAATCTATTCGAGGGAAAAACATAAAAGTTAAGCTAGGGAGGGTTCTAAAATACAGTATTGTTTTACCTAGATAATGGTTTTACCTAGATTCAACTAGGATAAGCTACATTCAATTCAAAATCATTCACCATCAAAACGAGAAATAATATATTCTGTTACATTGTTGTATATGTTTCAATTTTCAAGGACCTCTAAAATACTTGTCAAATTTTTATTTTCAAAAGCAATTTTAGGTTCGTGTGGCTAGATACCATCTTTGTTTTGTATTATTTGTATGAAATTGTGCAGTTTATTTGTGCATCTTTAAGCAGTATTAGAAAGCCTTTGAGGCTTCTACCGCATGTTCCCCTAGTGTGAGAAAATATAGAAAAGAATAGTAAGATTCGTTGTTCTTAAATAATATTTGAAGTTTATATCAATATTTTGTGAGGATTTTATGGTGAGATTATTAATTTATAAAAAATACTCAATCGAAGATAGATCTAAATGCTTAGAAGCTGTGAAGTTATAGTGTTCTTGTAATGTAAAGAGAATAAGAAATGTGTGGCAATGGCTTTCATAAATTATACTAATTTTTATGTCAATTTGAGATCATGCAAATATATTTAGGTAGAAGCTCTAGTTTAGGATTATCTTAGTTATTTAAATTGAACTTTTATCTCTGTTATATAGAATTTAACTAATGAAAGAAAAAGTAGATATAAAAGTACTAATTCCATATCCGAATTACAATCTGTTGTTATAAAGAATTTCATGATCCCTCTTATATTTTGTGCGATGTCTATGCAAACTTGATATTTGTTAAATTTTCATTTTCAAGCACCGTACTTTATCACATAACACTTCTATTGGTATCTCTACCACTATATATATAATTCAAATAATTTTCATTTATGTTTTTTGGGATGAATATTTGACTTTTAATAACTTTAACCATTAAAATTGAAATATATAAAATTTTGTGTGAAAAATAAAAATGATAAAGTATTTTGAATGGAAGTGGTAGGAGATAATGTTATAAAGATGATCAATTTACGTAAGGTGCTTGAAAAATTGAAAAATTAGACAAATAATAGAAATGTAATAAATGTGTGGCACAAAAGTATAACAGATTATCCGAAACCATCACACAATATAAATGAGGCAAAATTGGATAAGATTTGGAAATATAAGTAGTACGAAGTTGTATTTTTTCACTATAAAGATTTAAGAGTACCTTAGCTATTGAAATAAAGCTATCAAATAAATTGAAATATTATTAAGTATATTAAAATTGTTATAACCGAGAATGCGATAATGTAAAAGTCTGAGAAGATAAAGAGATAGAGATGTAATGTGATATCACTGCTTGATGTGTTAAGGAGTAATCCGTAGACGAGTCACAGAAATTCTAATGGAAAAGCGATTCTGAGATTTACTTAAAATAGTTGAAGTAATCTTCTTAAAGAGTCTTCTGATCTTAATGTGAGCCATAGAAAATAATCTATACATAAGCCCAGTATATATAAGCCAAAAACACATAGAAGGAAGATTTGTAGTCTTCCGATGTGGTATAAGTCGATTCAGCAAATTTAGCATGGCTTGAATCGTCTAGGATGTCGAATTAAGCAGAGAAAACTATAGAGTGCACTAGGCGATACTCAAAGTATCAAATGTGCTCGGACGAGTGAACGGATGTGCAAAGTCTTAAATGTGTCATCTGACATTTTCTGTATCACTGTAAAATGTGTCGGGGTGTCTACACTTGTGACAAATGTCCAGCGACCTGGAGAAAGAAATGAAGCAATCTTACAGCATCTCAGCCTCACATTGTGCCACCTTGCCAAGACGAAGTAACAAACCAAATGAGCAAGTCAAATGCCGTTGAAGATTGCTCCTGCAACTCTCTCACCGTGCAGCCGATGTCCCGAAATTGTCATGTGTGGAGACAAAAAAAATGGAAACTAAACAGATACTAAAGCATGCCTTCTTCTATCCGGCCCAAATGACCTTGTCCGTCATCAGCACTCCTCAGGCAACACTCCGGCAACAAATGTCATGAGAATGTTACCATGCAATAACAACAGTACCCAACTCGCCTCATAATCGTACCACGTATTAAAATTTTCGGCCCGTAACTACCAAAGACATCCTCGAGCTACTCGTGTTCCATGAAACCAGCAAACTGCGAAGTATCTGCCGCTAAAGTGAGCGGGAAGTGCCCTCCTCCGACTCCTTTATTGACTCGAATTCTGCTCCACTGTTTCCCAGCGTCTTCTAAAGTTATTGGGGAAATACAAAAAACACCATACTTGTATCGATACAAGTTCCACGCCAGCTCAATCATCTGACCTGCAAATGACTGACCGCCGCCTTCTTCTCAAAGTTGAAACTACCGTCTTGTCTGGCTTGACTCAAAGATAACGGGTTCCTCGTCAGAGTGAAGCAGCATGTCAACCTCGCTCGTCTGCAACCTCCGCGTCATGAGTCACCTCTGCCAGTCAATCCCAGCCATCTTGTAGACCAGCCAACTGTGGCCAGAAAACCACAATGCATTTCAATCTACTCATGTCAAAATCCTCCGCTTCCTAGGACACACCGGTACTGTCTCATAGATCTAAGACCACACATCGATTAGCCGGATGTGTGACTCTCAACAATCAAAGCAATGTCCTCTTGAAATGGCTACACCGTCGGCAATGCCAGTGCCACTCAGGCTCTTTGCATTTGTTCATTCCTGACATGGAATTAAATCACGTTTCAATGTTCCAATTCCTTACATAATTGCACCTATCGGTTTTCCTCGAACCCACCGACTCTCAGAACTTCTCCATCGTTCTATACTTTAGCAACTAGTGCGCTGGCTCGATCCATTGTAGTACTAGAACCGCATTACAACTAATACCTGTCCACTTGTTACAGGACATATCTAAGCCTTCGAGGAGATAAAGAATCTTTACCATTTGTCATAGACACCTAAAATTCGTATGACGCATAGAGTAAAGAGGTAACAAAATCATGACGTCCTCGTCCTCGATCTTAATATCTATATAAGCATAAATCAAATAATATCCTATTAAGATGGTCTAGGTAGTTTTAAGAGATGTACGCCATAGCATTCTTGGCTTACGAAGCAGGCGTTCTTGACAATAACTTATTGGTCAAACTCTTGTCATATATAGACTCGAAGCTTGTGCGGCCAGCTGACGGTATCGCCATCGAAACCTATGTGATACGTCATCAAAGCGAGAATGAGCGTCGGTTGCCTTCTCTAGGCAGAGCCATGTTATTGATATGGTACAGTAGATTGTCATTCAGAGGAGCAGGCTCTTTCGTTCGATGTAGCCACTTCTTGATTTGCCAAAAAGCTAGCTATTACTCGATAAACCTCTCAGTTTAATCGTTAACTTGCGCATCTTAGCACTGAAATCGGGAAATCCAGAAATTTCGATCTGGGTTTGTTAAACGAATCACGTCTGAGAGAGAAATTATGTAAAATACAGATAAAGAGACAAAAGATTTACGTGTGGTGTATGCGATGTGTTTGGAGGCTGTCAACAGCTAGGAAATTTCACTATAATACACCAGAATAAATAAATTCTTATCACTTACCATATTTAAATAAAATTACTAGGACATACTATAAAATATTTTATTAAATAAATTTAAAATAATCTTAATATAGAAAAATCATTATTATTTAATAAAAAATAACATATATCGTAAGTTATATATATAAAATAAAACATATACCGAAGATTTGCTAGTCTTCCATATTGGTGAAATCAGTTAAACGAAATTGGTAGGTATCGGTTATGATTTGATGTTTGTTTTTTTCCTGTTGATGATATTTAAAACTACTTAGTACTTAAAGGAGTTCCAAGTTATCAACATTAGGAGAAGAAGCAGTTGTAGAAGCATCGTATGTAGCTCGTTGAAGTCATGGAAAAGTTTAATGAAAAAGGGAAGATGAGAAATAATGAATTTGACTCGGCTTCAGTCGGATCTTTCCATGATGATGATGAATTTGATGATTGCAGAGAATCTTCATCTACATAATATGGTATTGCTAACTTTCCCTTCTATTCTTGTTTGTTACAAATTGAAATTTGAAGTTGAGAAAAGAATCAAAATTGATTTCAATGAGAAAAATGAGTATAAGTAGATTGAGAATATTCTCTTGTCTGCATTATAAACGTGTGATGCTCAATGCAAATAACCAATGTCCGCATTAATTCCCCGCAGACGTATTTTCGGTAGCGTTTGATCGGTACCTGATATAAAGCTTTGGTACCTTTTGGTTAGTCCATCAAACAAAAAATGGAAGAAAATGCATTATTTTGGATAGTAATAGGTTTTGATTCTTAGGAATTTACTATTTGGTTTCTTGCAAGTATATAGTAGAAATTAAAAGTTACTAATTCTCCCTAAGTGTTGCAATTAATATAGATAAATTGTGTTTTTCAAGGATTATATAGTTATTCGTAATTGAACTAGAACAAATAGAAAATGTAGGATAAAAAAAAGTAAGATAAAGTCATTGATTTCCATTAAACCCCAAGAATTGAACTAAATAGTTTGTAGTGTCGTCAGGGTATGATGCGGAGGAATCTGTGAAAGATTGTCTATCAATGTGGGTATCACTTCTGGATAATCGGGAGAAATATTACGAGGATTCGAAAAATGCATCCATACTGAAGGATCATGTTCGGAGTCTGAAAAAAGGTCTTGAATTCCTTGGCCAACTCTCGGTTCTTTCGATACATGGAGATCTGGCTATAAGTATGAGGAAGATGGTGGATGCCTGTCTGGAACATGATTCACTTAATATTTATGGAGAGGAGAATGAAGATTTGCAAAGAATAATGATGTGTCTTGTTGAAATCGTTATTAAAACTAATTTTCCCTGCATATTTGACCACACAAATTTATGGAGAATTATTGACCTTCTCCTGGAGAATATATCAGTAGTAAAGAGTACCTGGTACAACAATAATGAAGCTACTGCTGATGGTGATGGTGAGACTGAGACTGTTGCTTTAGAGAAAAAGGTCGGAGAATTGAGGATGCTCCTAACTTATTGTAAACCTTTGTGTGTATGTGTTGCACGCTTGCCTCATTTGGTTCAAATGAAATTGTCCCTGGATTCTGTCATCAATGATGCAGCTGTTGTAATCTATTTGTTGTTCGTAGACAAAATGGATAAAAGACAGTTACACTGGCTAAACATGTTGATACCATAATGTGGAAGAGATCAGGCTAAACATCTACGGTGGATTCTTGATGTTCAGATCTCTAGATAACCTAATGCATATATTAGGAACAAATTCAGCTTCTTTGAACGAACCAAATAAGGATCTCTATGAGGAACTGTGGGGACTCCGAACTGTTGTGGCGAATAGAAGAAGTGAGAAGCTAAATCATTATCTCGGAATAACAGAAGCAACTGAATCTATTTGCTACCAGGCAGTGCCAATTGTATCATCAATTTATTCTTAGAGAGAGAGAGGAGAGGACATGCTCCAGAAACTAGATCCAGTCTTATATCTGTTGTTTGCCCAGATCAAAATGTTAAAGCTTCGCTTTGGTTCCAAAGAGATCAAACTATATGACTATCCCAGAGTGGATGGTTTGGGTTTCTTGGAGTTTTTTGCTGGGGGAATCTAAAGGAGTTACAGGGACACAAAGAAAATGTCAGTTATAAGGAATCAAATTAAGGCCCTTTCCATGGACATCCATAGTCTTGTCTCTTCTCATACAAAGTATCTGAGGAGAAACTCATTAGTGGAGGACTTTGGACAAATATTGTTCGATTAATATCAAAGCAGAATATGTGATGGATGCTATCTCGTAATTCTAGCTCCCATTGCATTTCAACTTTGTCTAACATTGTAGAAAGAAAGTAGAAAGAAATCAGAAAAAAGTGCTTATATCTCAGATAAAAGCCTTCATGTAGAAGATATTGCTTTGACTATTTCAAATACTATGTCAAACGTACATGTTAATGTAGTGTACTTAGCAGGATTTGAAGAAGATATCATTATTCTGGTCATGAGAAGGATCTCTTTAACAGGAGAAAGTGGAGTTCTAAAGTTATCTGGTGAAGATGGGTGCGGAGCAGGGAAGACTTATCTTTAGCCAAGCATTTATTCGAGGAATCTTCTGTTAAGCACTTTGATACAAAAGCATGAAATTCAGCCCCACTGTTTCTCAGACTTACAAAATGAAAGATTTGTTGCTCCAAAATTTTACAATCAAATCAATAAATCTGATATCAGTGACAGAGATGGTAAAGAGTTAGCTGAGCTTTGTAGAAGTTTGAAGAAAGCGAAGATATCTTGTGGTAATTGATGATGTATGGGACGTTTCTATTTGGAATTATTTGAGATGGTATTTTCCGGTTGAAGAAACACAAAGTCGGGTACTCATCACCACCAGGGATTCCAATGTTGCTTCAGGAACTAATTCCAAGATCCATCAACTTCGGGCTTTGAGAGAGGGGCAGAGCTAGGAACTGCACTGCAGAAAAGTTGCCTCAACAAGAAAGTTTACCAAAAACATATTGAAATCATACCAAAAGAAGTTGCAAGAGAGAGTTGTAGGGGATTACCTCCTTTCAATCGTTGTGGTGGCAGTCTCTACATCATGCAGCAGAAATGAAATGTGGATTCAAATTGCCAAGATGTTACTTCAACCATTTTGAGTGACCATAAGGAAAATGCAAGGCTATATTGAGCTAAGTTACAATCATTTATCCGATAGCGAAATGGGTGGCACCTTTGTACATCTTTGATATTTCAAAGGAATGAGGAATTTCGATTACTCACTTGGTAAGGCTAGTTCTGCTGGAAGGATTAGTATGAGGGATAACTTCAGGGGATCAAGGAGGATGTTGGAAGAAGATATGTGGATGATCTGCTGGCTCGAGAGTTTAATCTCTCATTCGATTGAGAAAAAACAGAGGTGGAGTTTAAGACTTTTCAACTCCTCATGATCTCCCTCACGTGATTTCTGCTTGGAAAAAGCAAAGATGAACATTTCTTTACAGTGGTTGATATTAAGTATCTTTGAAGCTGTCTCATATTGGATTAGCATCCTTGTAATTAATAGACGGGCATCTGCCTTCTTTCTCTTGGAACAGTGTCCATACAACTCACTCTCTTTTGATTATTCTTCTAGATTTGAACGGATCATGAGATTCTGACAGCGTGCTGCTTCTCAATATGGTGAGACATGCTTCAACTCTATGAATCTCCTTCCTACCTGCAGCGTATGTTCATTGAAAGGTGCCAGCTGTCTAGAACTCGATTGTGATGAAAGATGCTGTAGAATCATTAATATTTTCCAGTTGTTGAGGAACTACCCAAGTCCTCATCTTATGTTTCAGTGGCGATAACATTGAGGTTCCAGACTTGATATGGGATTTGGTTAAATTGAGGCATATTGATATACAAAGAGAGTGCAACATTTCTTATTGATAGCAAAGAAAAGCGAAAAAAGTCGACTGTCTTGCTGGAGAAATCTGAAGTCATATCGAAGAGCAAGCTTGATTACATGGAGATGGCTTGAAGCACAAAATTGCCGGGTGCAAAAACTCTAGCTGCATAATTTCCTTTCTTTGACGTTCTTGCAACAATGCTCGATTCCCAGAGTTGGAGCTTTGCAATGCGACTTACATCACTGAAGGTTGAATATGATCCAAGATGGAGAGGAACAAAAGGAGGTGTGGCTGCTTGCCTGCAAGTCTTAGGAAGTTGAGTTTGTCAGGATTCGATCTCGACTCAGATGACCTTTCCGGAATAGGGAAATCACTTCCGAATTTGGAGGTTCTTAAGCTACATCAATCCATTAAAAAATGGAGTGTGAATGATGATGACTTCCCAAACTTGAAGGTCTTGAAAATACTTAGTTGGCAGTCGTCTTTTGATGAGTGGGAAGCTTCAGAAGATTCCTTCCTTAATCTTGAGCAACTGTGGCTGTATGGATGTGATGAACTTGAAGAGATCCCTCCTATGTTTGCAGATATTCCGAATCTACGCCTCATCTCAATTAGAGATTGCAACCCTTCACTTGACGAGTCAGCAAGGGAAATCGAAAAGATGCAAGCTGACGCCCAAAATCTGGAACTAAAACTCCATATATCCTAGAAAACCAGAGTCAGCGGAAGCATATTAGAACAGGTAAACTGAAGTTCTAAATCTGAATTTAACATTCCAACAAGAAAAGTATTTTGTTTACTGAGATAGTTTCATTGATGATTAAGTTTACAAAATGTGTTGTACTTTTGAGCAAGGTTGAATTATATTAGATTGCTTTAGTTGTCCTCTGTTTCCAAATGCGTTATCATAATAAAGGAGTATTTGATTATTTTAATTGTTGGATCACCAAAGTCTTGGAATTTTAATGACACTGGACATCTAGGAAGAAAATTTGTTTGGTATTCCTTCAATCCATGCTACTTTTAGGAGTTCAAATCATGGATTTTTTAAAGTGAGATGGTAATCCAAATATTGAATATATTGTGCAGGTTGTCATTATCTTAGTTCACCAGACATATTCAAGGATGCTGAATGTAAGTGCCCATGTGCTTGAAAGAACTGGTGTTCTTCCTTTGAATTTGGTTGTCAAGGTTGTATCACTACATGTTCTTGAAATGCATTTGAGAGCTTGGGTGGACAATCCTTGACAGTCGATATTATTGATTAAGTATATACTCTCCCTTCCTCAAAAGACATTCAATTGACTTTTTTAACTTTTTATTGAATTGATTATAAATATTTTTGGTTACACAGATAATACTACTTAAAAATATATCAACGAAAGTTAATTTGAAATATATTTTTTATTGATATATTTTTATAAAATATTATAAAATACAAACAAAATATTTATCACAAGTTCAACTATGTTTCCGCATAATTTTTAAGAATCTGAGGAATATTTGTCATGTATTTTGGGGATATTATTATATTTAAATTGATATATTTAATGTGTTTTATTGTTCAAGGTTTAAATATAAAACTCAAGTCTAAAACGAATGACCAAACCGAATTATCGAATTTAAATAATCGAAAATATTTGTTAAGCTGATAATAGTTCAAAGAAAAGACTTAAATCGGAATTAAGCTGGACAACTTTCATTTTACCTTAGCTTCATTTATTTATATATGAATCATATATTAAATAAATAATACTATAATAGATAATAAATAATAAATCTTATTAATTATATTATAAATAGTAGTATAAATATAATAATTTGATTAAATAAATATTAAAATATAAATAAATTCTAAATATCATTAAATAAATATTTAAAATTTATAAAAAAACATATAAAATTCAATAAATTGATCAAGCATACATACTGAAAAATTGGATAATAGCCACAAATTCCTTCCTTTTAATTAATAAAGAAAATAACCACTTCTTCATTTCAACCTATAATCTAGACATCTCACGTTTGTTAAAAAAACGAACATGATTCTACCGCCATCTATAATTAACTTTCAAATACAAACCTACAATGATTTGATCCGTAGATTAATAATTTCATTTGATCTCGCACGCCTTGTATTAAACCTGGATGTTGATCTCGTAAGAGCTCCATTATTGCTCGTGAATTCCCACACGTGTTATCATCATCAAACTGCTCGTTAAATAATCGCATCAGTCCACTCTACTTAATAAATTATGCATACCACACAAGCTATTAGCCATATTTCTTGCGTTGAAATAACACATCCGAAGATTATAAATCAATAGAAATGGATCAAAATTATTAACACGCGACAAATCTAATAACGCCAGAATTATGTTTATAGGCTGCTTTTTTTCAGTGCTGGGGAATTTAAAGAAGAGAATCACAAATTATTCGACAAGCAGCTAAAAACAAGCTAGGAATTTTAACCTACCTTTTTGTTAAGATTTTGGATAAGTACTTAATTTATTAAGAACTTAAAATAATCTATTAACAAACGTTTAATAAATTAGCTCGTTGAATTAATTAAGTTTAATATTAACGAGTTTAACAAACACCCTGGTTGGATGTGATATTTATTAATCTTTGTATTTTGAAGGAACTTGAGCAATTCTAACTGACCATATCATCTCATTTTTCCATGAACTATTTTTACTAGACTCCATAATACCACTAATCAACAATAACCATTCCCTAACTCTTTTAAGAATTTTATCTTAGGAGGCTATATGTTTTTGTAAGCAACAAACTTTCATCCTTTTAATCGGGTGGATTATTTATTTAATTGTTGATTTGTGATTTGAGGGTGATAATAAATAAGGATAAATTAGTCTTTTCAAAGTTATTAATGAGGGATAATTTAATCTATTAACGCTATTAATTTGTAAACCGCACATATTTTACGCTTAATTTGTCGTTCATGTTCCGAAATTCACTGCTCAAACATTGGCAATCAATCTTATTAACTGCACAAATCCGTTTATTAAGATTCAGTTTTTTTTTTAAAAAAAATTGAATTATCTATTTTATGCGAAATTACAATTTTATTCTTTTGTAAGAATATTGCTTACATTATAAGTGTAATCACCTAAATACTTCTCTCTTAGCTAGGATTAGTTATTTGGACAGAATCGTTGTATGTCCGACAATAAATATAACATTTGAGAAAAATACTACGGTCTCTTTAATTGAAACTAGCTATTTCCAAGTACGCCTAACTGCTGCAAATTGTGCATTAATTTTATAATATATTTTATACAAATAATCTAATTAAAATTATGTAAAGAGAGTAAAAAAAAGGTGATTTTATATAATTCAAAATTATACTTAAAGAAAATAATTGAATCTATTATATGTGATGTAAATTCTCATATATAAAATTTGTTAACAATATATGAAGAATTACCTAGCATTTATATCGAGTTATTTATAAAAGGAAAATCCTAGTGAAAGGAATAATTGTGAAATTTGAATTTTCAAAGCTAAGTAATTACTAAAAGCAGAAATAAAATCAAATTTTTAAGCACTGATAACCGCCAATCCACCCTCGCATTAATATATATGCGATATATTTCATCGATTTTGGCTCCTTGCTTTCTTTTTTAACTTCCTTGCTTTCTTTTTTAACCATTTCAAATATAATGCAAAACTTGAAATGAATATTTGTATTGAGATAAGCATATGGTATGTCTCTCTTTATATCTAGTAGGCAAGAATTAAACAACAAATACATGTACAAATACTTTCATTCATGATAGTTTGAAAAGTACCTTTACTTACATTCACATTTCAATGTATGTACTCTCTTTCTCATGTTTTTCCTCGGTGGGTTTGCTCTTAGCCTTTAAGCCATTATGTTGTGAATTAAAACTGTAAAAATGATTATACAAAATATAAGGATTTGAAGGATGGTGATGGAGAATGTGGAAAGGTGGGGAGTAGTTTGTAATGCTAGACAACTGTGGGAAGTTAAAAAAACAATGGTAGTTATTCTCTAATTTGTCCATCAATATTGGACAAGCGACATATAAGCATCATGTCATGTGAATAGTTGGAAATGACTTTCAAGCTTTTATCAAAACAATTTTGGCATTTCACCATTACTAGTTATATGTGCACAAATTGTTCAAGAAATTATTTTATTATTTTTATAATAAATTATAAATAATTTTTAAAAAAACCAAGTTAAATGCATTTAAAAGCTTACTAAGTAAGAAAATAAAGATGGAGTATCAGAAACAAACTTTTAGTTTTGTCTTGATGATAATTACGGAGTATTACGTGAAGAGATATTATTTATAATAAGAGTTTACGCAGAATTTATCTTGCTAAATTCTAAGTTATGGCCCACGAAGTTAAGCTTACTATGAAAATTAAAATAAATAAAAAATTATTAGAAGGTAAAATAGAACTTACATTAATTGGCCACTTTATAACCGCTCCGTTGGAAAACGAATGCAAAATTTAGTAGAGCTTGAAAGACTATGACGTAAGTTATGATGTAATTACTGGCCCACTTATATACGGGTCATTTTACCATGAAGAATTGCCTCATGGTAATACTAAAGCCCACGCACAGACAAGGAGGCAAAGCCCTAAATAGAAACTCTACGCCGATGTAATATAAAACATTACCCTGAATGCAAATAAAGCCTTTGCGCCTTTATGCCTTCCTCGAACTCGAGCCATGTGACGCACTTCATTATACGCTAATTATATTTTGCACCCCAAAAGCCGGGAGACTTTTGCTTTCTTCCGCTTTGAGCATACAGACCAAATGGGTCGTTACACCATTAACTACCGCAAAAAGCAGTTTCTGCCATTAAGGCCGTGAGTAAGTTTGTCGACTAATCACCACCCCTTCTACTCTCTATTTAAGGCAACAACTTCATCCTCAATCTCTATAAGCAAACAACTAAGCTTTACAAACACAAACAATTTTCCTCAAGGACACTCGCTTCCTCAATTTAACACCGCTAGAAACAGTTTGGGCTTAAAGCATCTGCTCTAACCATCAGATCCCTAATCCGCCGCTCTCTAAAGTCCTAAGCACCTACGGCAGGAGAAACTTGGCGAAGGAAATCAAGGCTCGCATGTGCCCTTTGGCTGATGTTTTCAAATTGCTTGATTTTATACCAAAGCTTCCTCTCATATTCTTCGCTCAACGTGAACTTCCTACACCAACCCACCCCTTTACACATTATATATATGTAAGAGAGGGATATATAAATAATAGATGATAGATACTAGACATCTACTTATGCAAAAGCTATCACTAATATTACTTGGCCGATCGTATCAAAATTAGCCGAAAACAGTAACGATATTTGGCGGTAAAATGAAATACTCCGTACGAAAAAGTAAATAAAATTGAAACACTGAAAATCAGAACCGTATGCTGAGCTCCAAATGAGAAATTTGACAGTCAGTTATGGTTCTGAAGATCCAACTGAGGACTAGTGGGCACGAGTCGGTACGAAGCGGTACCGGATTATCGGTCGATTTTTCTCTTTATCGAGCCGAATAATTATCCGGTACTTTCGAGCAACAAGTAAAAAAAAATTACTCTAGTTCCGCTCTATTAACCTTCGAGTCGGGTTTTTTGAGCCGGGGAACGAGCGCGTGCCGGGTTTCCCGGTCCTTTAGCAAATTTGAGCATTTTTTTGTATTTTAAGAAAGTAGTATTTTATTTTATTCAGTATATAATATTTTAAGAAAGTATTATTTTATTTTATACAATATTTTAAGATTTTTATTTTTTGTATTTGAAGCCCAAATTTATAAGAAATTAGTATTTTATTTTATACAATATATAATACTTTATTTTATTTCTTCCAGCATGAGCGAGTACTGCGTTAATCAATGCTCTATCGAAAGAAAAATTACCCGAATTCCGCCGCTAACCTTCGAAATGGGTTATCGGTACCCTGATTGATTCGTATAATTACGGTGATCGACATCCTGGTCAAGACTACTCGAACACACCATAGGTGTTTTTTTAGGAATGAAACTACACCGATGTGCCCCTAACCGAAGCAGCTAAAACCCGAAGCAAACCCGTGTCACTTACTCACTTGTACACCCTCCAAGTTCTTCCTTTTTTCTCTCTATATAGTTCAATATCATCAAAATTTGAACAAATCGTAACCAGGTAAATCTTTTATGTTCTTCTTCAAACATCAAATGTTTCTTTTATTTTATTTTTCTCTCTACATTTAACCTTATTGTTTAGTTTTATTTTAAACCAGGTTCGAACACTCGAACTTTATATTACATTACAAGTAATTGTCTAACCACTATACCATAACCCACCCCCGAACTTTACTCTTACAACGGATTGTTTAACCACTACACCCTACCCCACCTCAACATCGATTTTTAGTCGAGTGTTAATTATTTTATTATTTACATGTTAATTATGATTACAATTAAAGATACGTGTGTGTCGATTAAGGGTGCATTGTTTGTTAATTTTGAATGTTGTATCCTAATTTTTAAAAAGTTAATATTTCAAAGGCATCTTCCACATTTGTTAAAAGATTTAGTTGGATTTTTCGACTTTTTCATAATTGAACTTTGGTCCGCGAATATTTTATTCATATTAGAGTAATATTCGGTTTTAAAAAATATATTAGTTGGAAATAGTTTAAAAATAGTATCTCCCATTTGATAAAAATATATCAAATTGAAAGAATTTAAATTTATTTTTTATCGATATATTTTTCATCAAATATTATAAAACACACACAAAAAATATACGCTACCAAGCTTCAACTATTAAAAGCTCAAAAGCCAAAATAGATGCCTTTTTGTAGACGGAGGGAGTATTTTTATTGATATATTTTTCATAAAATATTATACACAAACAAAAAAATATCTACTGCTAAAGCTCGACTATGGAAAAGTCAAAACTAGAAAATTTTAGAACGAGGAGTATTTTATTATTTACATGTTAGTTCTGACATAAATTAAAGTTATGTGTCAATTAAGGACACGTTGTTTGTTAATTTTAATGTTGAAAATCAAAATCGATAATCTTTTTGGAATGGGGGGGAGTACATTTCACTTTCATTCATATAAAATGCATGTTTATTTGTGCTTTGATACATGGGAGGATGGGCGGGCGGGGGTTTTCGGGAAGGATACTGACGAGCAATCGGATGTCTGTATGTATAGCTTCATTTGTGCTCTTCTTTGGGATTTAGTCGATGTGCGATAGACGCATGTTGAATTAAAGATGTTTGAAGTTGTTACAAACCGTCTGTCTTCTTGTAGTTACTATTTGTTCGGGTTTATAGTTTGAGGTTAATTAAATTACATAATTTGATTAGTCTATTTTGCATAAATTACGATGGTTGGATGATGAAACTAAAATGTAAGGAAGTAGTGTTGCCCATTTATTTTTTTGGCCTTGCAGTAGTAGAATTGCAGACTCAGACAAGCATATTAGTATTCTGATGTATGAGGTTAACCAGGCCAGACATGAGAGAGATCCTGCATCACAACATGGTAATATATTTCATTTCTGTTATTGAACTGAATTACTTTTCCGATGCATGTTAGTCACATGTAAAAGCTCATTTCTTAGTGTGTGCCTGTTCATTTTCATTTGCAACGAATTGTAGAACTTAACTCCCCTTACTCCCCGATTAGTTGGGAGCAAAGTCATAACAACGCTTTCGTCCGTCGCTATATCTAAAGCTATAGCTGTGTCGCGTATAGCGTAGCGTAGTTTTTGAATTTCTTATATAATATATAAATACATATATGACTCAAATATTCAGAATACTTGTAACCATTTAGTTGAATTTTTCATTAACGTATTTTTAAATTAAAGTAAAAGCAATTCAAATTAATTATTAACATATTAATTATAAAATGTATCTATGTAGAAAGCAGACAATGCAACATATTATTATAAACAAATTATAAAGTTAATTATAAACAAAAATAAAGAAATTAAAGTAAAAATATAAACATAAATGGAAGTAAACAAAGTATATTATAGAAACATAAATTAAAACTAGAATTAAAATCAAAATTAAAATATAAAATCAAATTATGCGACCAGAGAAGTAGAGTAAGGACTTCATTTATTTCGTGATTTAAGATTGACAATAGAAACGGAGGAGAAAAAGAAAGAATTCCAGAACGGTTAAGCTGGTAGAAAACGAGGCGTTTCGGTAGTTATGAAAAGTGCTGGCCTTTGCATTGAATTTTAAAACAGCATAATAAACCGGCTCCCAAATTCTCGCAATAGCGCCAAGGATCAGCGATGTCAGCGAGAAGGAAATAGCGCGCTATAGCGGCATTTCTTGGAGTCCACCGCGACACGATCTACTATAGCTGAAGCCATCACACAAGGCCGATAGCCCGCTTATTCGGGCGCTATTCACAACTATGGTCGGGAGCCTCTTAAGTCTTAAGAGGTGTTGAGTCGTGTTGTTGACTGTAGATCGCAACTGATATTATGTATGTTTAGCATCAGGCTGAAGGTAAAAGTAAAGTGTCTTTATATGTCCTAATTTTATTATACTAAGAATTGTAAATATTCATTTCGTTGAATTGATTTGGTTTTGTTTTTTGAAACCAATTTACACCGAGTGACCATGTGATACTAAAAAATACAACATAAACAAACGCATGTTTCTCTTCCCATTCTATTCTTATTATCACTGAGTTGCCGTTTTCACTTCATCTATTTGTGCCTCAGTTTGATGTCTTCTCTCTTCTGCAGCAGCTTTGTCTACCGGTCCTCAGTCATCCTCACTGCCTCGCCCGGCAGGTAATTTGTTGTATTTATTTCTGTTTTCATTTTTATGTGTTACACTGGTTTCTTTTATGTCAGAAGATATTTGAATCTTATTCCTCATTTCTTCTCTAATGTATGTATTCATGAATTTTGTAATATCAATGTTATATTATACACCGAACATGGACCAACTGTCACGGTCATCTGTTACTATATTAAGAAACAAAAGGATTAAAATTTAAAGGGGTCTCATTTTCTTAATTCGCCTGGGCTCCGAAAATGTCACGACCGGTCCTGATTACTTTGTAGTTGTCAACTTTTGAAGGGTCCAGAATACTTGCTCATCTTTATGGTTACGCTTCATTGAAAGTAATTTGATTCATGTGAGCTAAAGTAGTCCGCAATTTGACACATACGGGCAGGGCTGTTGACCCGGATAAAAATTTATTTCGCCGTATCCGTCCGTCCGCCGGATTTTCTGATAAAACCCGCCGACCGGACCGGGTTTTTTTAACCATATTTTGCATTTAACCGACCGATCCGCATCGGTCCGGACGGACCGGATTTTAACCGGTCCGGTCCGGTTCATTATTTTTTTTTTTTAAATAAAATAATATACGAGCCCATCGCCTAAACCATTTTCCCCTGCCGATCTGCTAGCAACAGTCACCACACAAGAAAAAACCTCTAAACCATTTCTTCCTCAGACAACATTCAAACACTCAAGGCCCTCGCTAAGGTCAAATTTGTTTATTTCGAATTTTAAGTTATTATTTCAAATGTTTATTATTTTTAAGTTATTATTTCAAATGTTTATTATTTTTATTTATTATTTCAAATTTGTTTTTATTTCGAATTTGTTTATTAATTCGTATTAATATCAATTTATTAATTTTAAGTTATTATTTCAGTTTATTAATTTGTTTATTAATGTTTATTATTTGTATTAATTTTAGTTTATTAACCCATCGTTAATTAAATGAACTTTAGTTTAGGTAAAGAAATCTTAAGTAAGAATATGAAATTAGCTCATGATGATTTCAAATTATAATAGCTAATTTAATGGGTGAGCGAAAAGCGATGTTCTCGAGATTTCTGCCAACAAAATAGCAAACGCCACAAACGCCAAGCCAAGGACTTACTGATCTAAGATAGTAGTTGTGCCGCTTCCTCCAAAAAGCGCAAATAGAAAATGGATTCTATGCAGAGTCATGTGCTAAAATGAAGACGGTCTTTAACAAGATTGGTTCAAAGCAATTTAAGCTCCCTGTCAATTTAGAACAACTGCATCTTACATTTGTTCGCTTGACATTTAATGTAATTTTATTGCTGCGAGACATGAACCATCTCGATCCATTCCTACATTTGTAATAAACTATTGCTGATTATTTATTTAATCGCGAACAATGAAGTCAGGCATGGAGTCAACTCGACGACGCCTCAGAGTCGTAAAGCCCCTCGCTAAACGCCCTCAAGCAATTATAAACCTCCTCTCGAACCTCCTATAAAGCATGCTTACGACTCCATCTTTAACTAGTACCGGGTGTGTTTCATAACGAGGACAACTTATTCTAAATTGTGGCTTCAATTTCAGAAAATCTGTATCAAAAGAGCAAGATGTTTGCATTGTTTAAAAACTTACGCAAATGATACTAATAAACACGGAACTCGATCTTTTAAATAATCATATCACAAGCGCCCATCACCTCCGCGGAATAAGAACAATGTTAAGCATAAAGATAAAAGTCAACCAGAATTAACGATTTATGCGCTTAAACAGCGACGGATCCCTGTACATAGTTGGTACAAAGACTGTGCCCTCGATATTCAAAACTTGGGATTCTTTATCTAATATGGCAATACGAGTTATCATTTCCATTTTGTCAAAGGAGAATATTTGTGAGTTTGTTGACTATTGTGAGCTGTGTTTATACTTCCTCGTAGATACCGGAAGTTGCCGGGCCGATTGTTTTGGGATCGTATGAAAAGTGAAAAGCATGCGTTGAAAAGTTGCTTAAAGATCGAGGTCAGGCTTAACTACGATGGTCGGGACTTCAATTCGTATTATTGCCATTTAATGCTTCATTATATCGATTTATAGTTGAACCTTAAGAAAATCTTGAACTTTTTCTTGATCGAAAGTCATAAAAGGAATAATAGGAAGGCTATCGAGACTCGTTTTGAACGAATTGTGGTTTGATAAAGATTCTAACAAGAATCGCTGAGCACGATCTTCAAATAGCTGAGCTTAAGGGGACATTTGAAACACGGTAATTGGCGGAGAATGTTGTGAATAATAAATACTTGCATGTCAGATGGCTACCATATTACTAACCCTATTATAAAGAATAAGTTCAAAGAGCACTCTACTTCAATCTCAAGACATGTGCATCAAGTTTCATGGTGTCATCTCCTCAAAGGAGTAAATTGTTTAAGAACAGTTGAGAAAATTGAGCGTATATGGGGTTTTCGCTTGACAAGCCGACACTGATGGAATTCGACGCTCTTGACGCCAGTGTCAAAGAATTCAAGTGACGTTTAACAGTCAAGGGAGGGGTTATTAGTTATTGTAGTTATTTCAAAACTTAAGAACCAAAATGTTCCTCTGTATTTACACCTCCCGGTAACGATGATCGCCAGCGTCAAGCATTTGTCAAGTTTCTAAGTTTGTTTTGGCGAGTCTACTTTAGCGCTCGTTGTAATTTTGTCACGCTCTTCCTCATTCTTTAGACAAATTGTTACGATGTATGCGACAATAGCAAGACCGCAAAGTAGTGATGATCTTGCTTTCAGAAAACACAATATGAAAGTGTGAAATTTGATAGCATTGATTAATGCTGTTGTTAGGAATAATCCGTGCTATCGCATTGCCTTTTGATCCTGGAAGTTTACACTGAAGTTTTGCTTCAAAAGTTATATGCAAGAATACTACGGGAAGATTAGTGAAGAGGGTAAACCGAATGGTTGACGTAATCAAATTGGAATTAGAAGTCTTGTATCGAATACATGATCGACATGATCCAAAGTAGCTAACGAAAATTCTAATTCTAATGTTTGTTTAATGAAGAGATCATCAAATTGGGAAGAGATGGATTCTCGAATTTCAAATGGAATTAGATGCGAGGAATCTGAAGAGTAAATGCGAATCAATCTAATATTTATTTTAATCTCAGAGAAGTTCGAGCTTTTGAAATATTCTAGAATGGTAAAATAAATTTACGAGATATTCTGCTTGGCCTAAGATCATAGATATATTTTAGCTATTCCAGCTTTACAAATAAGTTTCGAACAAGCATTTAGCAATGTGAGAGTTTTGAATGAGATAAGTTTCAAACCAAACGGTCGAAATGCTTAAAGGTGTTTGGGAGTTGGTTAAAACTAAGAATGCCCAGACGATTCAAGACTACCAATGAAGATGTCGGTGTTTGGTAAAAACTTCATACAGATGTTCATAATTTCACACGTAAGATTCTCGTAATTATTGGTATTTTTTTCTTTACATTTTTATTTAATTAATAGGTTTTATTTTATTTTTGTAGACGCGCATTCACTAAGCTTTCGAGTTGTCTTCAGGATGATCGATATGGAAGATGGATTTGTAGCGGTATGTTTATATCATACCTTGTAATTACGTATTTTTTTTCTTTTATATTATTATATTTAATACTAATATATTTATTTAATTTTTGTATAGGTGAATTTTATTTTGGGATGCTTCTTTGAGAATTGTGTTTTGAATATATCGATGATATTTCGATATTTTCTTGTATTTTGGACATTTGGAAATGAATATTCTGTGATTCGACACCTGAACTTATTATTATTCTTATATTTTGACATTTGAACTTATGAGATATTTGAACTATTGTCTACGTATTATGTTATTATTTCTTTACTTCCTTTAGCTTATCATTATTTTATTATAAATATTTATATGCTAACTCCAAAAACAAGTAGTTTCAAAATATAAATAAAATCTACTAAATCTAATAAAAAATCTATCCATAAATAAAAAATCTCATCTAAAAACAATAAAAACGCCCAATAAAGCGGGCCAAAATCCGTATATCCGAAATCAAACTGTCCGACCGATTTCTTGGAGCAACTTGACCCGATTTTTTCCTTTAAATATCCGAACCGCTGATTTTGCCCCCAAAATCCGTAAATCCGTCCGATCGCACTTCGATTATGGATATGAAATCATGTAATTCTTTTCTTTGAAAAGGATTACAGTAAAATATACTGATTGCATTCTGTGTATGTATGCTATTCTGAATCTTTTCTTCATCCATTGCATTTAAAATGAGGTTGCATTCTTTAATCTCTGTAGCCTATATTTTTCTTTGGTTGAATATCATTTCCATCATAATTAGCTGCTGCTAACAATTAACAGACCACATAGGACATCTTTTGCATTTTCGTTCCAAGTTAACCGTCTTATACAAATCTGCTTCAAAAAATATAAATAATCTTGTAATGATTAATTCTTTTCGTTTATTGCTTAAGTCTCTTTCCTTTCAAAAGTTGATACACTAGTATCCTGATTTAAGCTCTTTGTTGTTGATTTTTACAAAGGACTTGAGACATGGCACATGACCAAATGATTTAAGCTTAATGGTGCTAGCACTTTTAATGGAGAAACAAGGTGCAAAGACTATTCATCTAGAGTTAAAAAAAAACATAAGACCATGTATGAGTTTAGTGCAAAAGAAGATGATGGTACGTCGGTAACAATGGATTCAGAATCTGAAAATGCTTGATGTTGAGTTAATTAGGAAAGCTATTTCTTCAATGATAATGATTGATAAATTACCTTTCAGTATGGTAGAAGGTCAAGGGTTTAGGCAGTTGATTGAAATTTTTGGAGCCAAGATTTACTGTTCCATGTAGAGATACTGTTATTGTAGACTGTGTTAAGTTGTATGAGAAAGAAAAATGTGAGATGAAAAGATTGTTGAAAAATCGTAGACTAAGCTTACCAACAGATTGTTGGACTTCGATTCAGGATCGTAACTATTTGAGAGATACTGGGTTGACTCTAGTTGTAGAAACAATTTAATGTTTCTGGTCGTTGTATTTGATCCTAGATATAAATTCATGTATGTTCAGTTTTTCTTTGAACAGATATACAGTGAAAATGTGTTTGGGAGAGAAGGTATTAGTGTGAAAGGGGCTCAATTGATTAAGGATATTAAGCATTAGTTAAGGTTTACATGGATCAATATACTTCTAGAGAAAAAGCTGAAAACATAGAAGAGTGTCCTTCAATTGACCCCAGAAATGTTAGGGAACATGTAAGGAAGTTTATGGATTATCAATACTAAATATAGCACAATCTTATCAAGAATTATTTTATTATTTTTTATAATAAAATTATAATGAAATAAAATTTTAAAAAAAACCTAAAAAGAAATAAGATGAAAAAGTTAACATGAAGAAAATAAAGAGAGGATTATCAAATAACTTTTTATTTTCATGATAATTACTTTAGCTTTTAATAGAGATAATATTTATGTGAGTAGTTTATGTGATAATTTATCTTGTTGGCTATACCATTTAATAAGTTATTACAAATTAAAAAAATTACCCTATGTGAAAATAAAAAAAATATATTACCAGCTCACTTTATAACGCCAATCCACCCCTCAGACATTATATATATATAAGAAGATGAGTGATACAAGAGGCCAAATATGAGTTGACTAGTTATTTAGACGACCCTTTGTGTACGAGTGGAAGATTTGGATGTTTTAGCAGTGGAAATTGGAAGCGAAACAAGTTCTAGCTATTCCAGTTGCACTAATTTGCTTTTGTGTTATCCGATTTTGTTTCGTATTTGGACATTCTAATTTCTATGTTCTTGTTTTGTATTTGGACATTTGAGACTTGTTTTTTCTGTTTCTACATTTGGTATTATTTATGAAGGCTTGATTTATTTAAATGTTAATGACTACCTGCTCCTAATTACTGATTATATAGCCTAAAAGATTTTATTACGTAACTAATTTTATTTTATTATTTTCAAGAAGAGATAAAATTATTAACTAAATCTAAAAGTTATCGGTATTGAAACAATGACAATAATGTTTTTTAAAAAGCTCAAACCAAAAGTCAGACGAAACGTAAACGACAAGAAATTTTAATAAGATTATACGATCAACTAACAGTGACTGATTTTAGTGATTATATTTTGTTCGTCAAGTGAGCATCACATCAATTAAGCTATGTTATTTCATTCTTTCAATAAAAAAATTTAGAAAAACTATTTATAAAATACTTATGTATAAAAAATTCATTGTGATAGACTTCATTGCGATGCCTCAATTGCTGAATCAAGCAATTTCACTAAGGACTCTTGTCACAAACATTTTACTAATCACAATCCATCAGCCCCAAGCACCGACTTTTTTGACAGTTGTAGCTGGGCGTATTTTCAAAGCCATGGAGATAAGAGGGAGTCGGTACCCTTATCGGTACGTGCCTCGGCTGGCGTCTCGATGCACAATGGAAATGGCCTCAGATGCTGGTTTCATCGGTATTATTTGTGCCATTGAGACCGCTATCGGCGACCAGGTCTCACGCCTCAATGGCATACTCAAAGAAAGATAAATTGAAGCAGGCCATAACTTTCTTTTTAATCCAAAATTCCAATTTCTCTCAACTTTCCAATTGCTCCAAATTACTGTAGCTGTTTCTTACTGACAGATTATTTCAGATATCATTTTAAGCCTAAATCTATTAAGCTAGATTTGTCATCGGTACTAGATTATAAAGATTCAATCGGTGTTTGGCTGACAGTGACTTTGTAACAATCACATGGAAGTTCATTCTAGTTGATTTCTCGCGAAGAAAGAATGCGACGCACTCTCGAAGTGTGAAACCCGATAAAGATTCCTGCGGTTATTTACTTTCTGCGATTTTCAATTACTGCCTCAGACATCGGGTATATTGCACTGCAGTGCCGCTTGCCGATATATCCGTTTAGTTATATTCGCATCCCCAACATTAGACACCAATCGACCAATAGGAATTTATGGCGCGACTAAGCCATGAATACGTAAACTCAGAATTTTCGACGTTATAGCTGGATTTTTTCTATCAATACTTTATCGACGAGCTTGTCATATATCTCTGGGCCATAAGCATTCGACCTGTGATGATTAAGGCGCTTATCGTGTCATTCCCACATTTAAAGTTGGGCAAGATGAAAAATACAACTCTTTATTTGCAAGCTTTTTCATAATTCGCTGGGATAAGCCTAAAAGATAAGGTAGTTTGCCTAACCATTTTAATTTTCAACTGCCCCCGAACTTCAGAATTTTTTCAAATTTTTATTTCCTAAATTTTGTATCTTTTTCATCAATTCTCCGTATTATTTATCTTTTTCTCGATATTCCCTAAATGTATTTTTTTAAATAAATTAACATGTAAGAGAGACTTTTAGAATAATTAGAATATTACTTACTCTGGGTAATTTAGAGTACTAAATATGTAGTATTTTAATTATTATAAAAGCTCTCTACACATGTTAAATTATTTGAAAGATACCTCACAAATTTAAGAATTGTGTAATTTTTGCCTTCATGTTATATGAAAATTTATATATTTTAATTTAAAAAATACATTTAAGAAGGTATTCCAAAAAATATAATAATATTGCAAGAAATTTAAAAAGATATAAAATTTGTAAGAGTGGATTAAAAGACGAAGCTTAGGGAATAAGAGGGAAGTCGAATTTCATAGTTCCAAATTGATGTGGTGTGAGTTTTATGACTCAACTTTCTTGAAACGATCGTCACTTTGGGTGATCGGCTTCTCCCCTAATTTATTTAGTCAGTTTTGCCATTCAATGAATGATATTGAAACCAATAGGTTATGTTAGTGCTATTCAATCAAAGATTCTATTCAAGAAGTTCGGATTCAATTTAACATGTAAATTCATTTATTTCAGATTTTTAACTTTCAACGCTATGTCGACTTAACAAGCAATGTTTTAAATAAATATGATGCAGCTGCACTCGCAAAGTTAGCCGCTTTCGGTGTTTTAATTCTCATTACTTAATTTTTAAAATTTAATTACGCTGACAACATACGCGATTAATTTCTATCGTTAGCTTAAAATCGAATGATATCACGATAGTACTTCATTGTATGCTTTAATTTCATCGATAAGACCTAGAATCCTCAAAAGACTTTTTAAATCGATACCTGAAATTTTCAACATTTCAAATAGCCATCCGAACTAAAAAAATATCATTTTTGCCACCCTAGCCTATTTTAACAGATAAACTCAAGGGTATTTTAGGAATATACAAAATTAGAGCTAAAATCGAATATGTTTTACTTTTAGGGGTTAAAATTGAATATGTTTTACTTTCGAATAATAAATTATAATGTTCTATTTTTTAATTGTATAAATTTATTTTTCAAAATTGTAGGTGACTATGACCTCTCTTTATTTATTCTCGTCTGCACATCAAGTACAGATTAATATCTTTATGATGCCAATAACAATACTTACTTTTATTTTAAATAATTTAATACGCTTGCACAAATGTACATTAAAAACATTGACGAACAAAACATCATTACAAATATACTAATCTCGGTAAATTTCAGATAATCAGAACTACCGACGACGGTCAACCGTCCAATCAATCCGCACTGCTTGAATGATCTTAACACCAACTAATACCATATTATTAATATTAACAACAAATTTCCTTCGGTCAAACACCCAAACTGTCCAAACTTCCAAACCATCCCAACCCAGAGCAATTTATAAACCATTTATGTCGGTTGGTGAGAAAAACATCTAAATCAATTCCATTATCCAAAGTCTCCTAACAAGTCACACAACACCATTCATTAGTACGACTCGAAGAAGTGATACTATTTTCGAGCTAAAAATGTATAATTAAATGCCTTTGATTGAATTACTGAATAATGCCCACTGAAGTCTGAACTCTCAAGTCATCTTTCTCGCTTCTGAATTTTGTTTTTCTAGTAAGTCTTTTGTAGTACACTTCGAAGTAATAATATCCTCATGTTATCCAATTTATTATCTCCTTTTTGTTTTGTTGAATTCCTATGTTTCTTGTACTTAGTACTTACAAATACTGTACTCCCTCCGTTTTTGTTATTTGTGGCTCTAGAAATTTACACATAGATTAATTAAAATAAAAAATAGTAAAAAAGTACATTAATATAAAATGACAATTATTTGAAAATGATTGATTGGTTGATAGAATAAATATATTCTAAAATATAATAAATGTAATTACAATTTCTATACTGGGGAATTAAGAATATTTCAAACAAAAAATTTAGCTTTTAAAACGACAAATTAAAAACGAGAGTATAAATTATATGCATTCATATTTAATAGGAGTACCAAAAGAAAGAACTAATATAAACAATATTGAGGACATGAGTATGGTTTATGATTTAACAAGTAGGGAAGTGTAGGTGTAGCCCCTCCAGAGTTAATATTGTAAGTCTATTTAGATTTTGTTGACTTGTTTTTTTTTTCTTACGATTTTTGAAAACTACTTAATACTTATAAATACTGGTGAATACTACTCCCTTCGTTTTTTGTTATTTGTCATTCTAAATTTCAGACATGTGATTAATTAAAATAAAATTACCAAAAAAGACATCGAAAGTTTGTAAAATTTACATTTATTTGAAACTATATGATTGGTTGTCATAATTTTATAAGAAAAGTAGTTAAAAGCGCATATTAAAATGTAAGCATAATTTTATATGCTAATAATATTTTAAACAAAAAGCTTTGGGGCTTGGGAACGACAAATAAAAACTAAGGGTATAAAATAATATATACATTCATATTTACAGGGAGTACCAAAAAAGAAGCAACTAATATAAACTTGAGCAGAAGAAGCAGTTGTAGAAGCATCTGATGTAGCTCGTTGAAGTCGTGAAATGGTTTAATAAAAAAGGGAAGATAAGACATCCATGAAATAAAGTCGATGGGTAATGCTAAACAAGAACTGGAAGGGGAAGGTAATACTTCAAGTAATACATGTTGGGACCGCCAGTATGCCTGCTGAATCCTTATTCTGCAATATCAATGATGGCAGAGGTGAGTACAACCAACCTTATGGCAAATAAGCAGTTTTTTATGGATTATATATTAGTTATCATAGTTTAACTAGAAAAATAGAAAACGTAAGATGATAAAGTAAAATATAGTCATTGAATTTCCATTGAGCCCCAAGAATTGAACTAATTAATTAAATATGTCATCAGGGTATGATGAAGTTGTGAAAGATTGTCTATCAATGTGGGTATCACTTCTGGATAACCGGGAGAAATGTTACGAGGGTTGCAAAAATGAATCCGTACTGAAGGATCATGTTCAGAGTCTGAAAAAAGGTCTTGAATTCCTTGGCAAACTCTACACTTTTTCGACAAATAGAAATCTGGCTAGAAGTTCGAGGCAGTTGGCTACCAAAGTGAAACGTCATTCACTTTCTGTTTATGGAGATGAGAATGAGGATTTGCGAAGAATAATGATGAATCTTGTTAATATCATTAAGAAAATTGGTGAATCCAGAGATTTATCTCATAATTATAGAAGTATCATAGACCTCCTCCTTGAATATATCTCAGACGTAAAGAATACCTGGTACAACAATAGAAATGCCTCTTCCGATGATCAGACTGCTGCTTTAGAGAAAAAGGTCGGAGAATTGAGGATGACCCTAACTTATTATAAACCCTTATATATATGTTAGCACATCCGCTCTATTTATACCAATCTGCTACTGAATGCAAACCTGGATTCTGTTATTAATAAAGCAGCTGTTGTAATCTATTTGTTGTTCGTTGATAAATTGCATAAAAAGACCTTAGCGAACAAGCTAAACATGATAATGGGTTATGTGGAAGATAATTGCAGGGAGTTCAACATCTATGTCAGATTCTTGAAGTTCAGCAATGAACAAGATTTTTCTTCCAATATGAAAGGACAGTTCTATATCCTAGATAACCTAATACATATGTTAGCAGTGAATTCAGATTCATTGAATGATGCAAATAACCATCTCTATGAGGAACTGAAGGAACTCCGAACTTTTGTGGCAAGTATAAGAGGAAGTAAGAGGCTAAATCATTATTTGGGACTAACGGCGGCAACTGAATCTCTTTGTTACCAGGCAGAGCCCATTGTATCCTCATGTTATATGGAAGAGGTTGAACTAGAAGAAGTCTTTCTCCGAAACCTAAATGACATCCTTCTTCATGTCATTGGCCAGATCAAGATGATCAAGCGTGATCATGTTCCCAAGAGATTAAACCATATGGGTATCCCAAAGTTGATTTTTATGCCTTCTTGGAGTATTTTTTGAGGTATCTGAAGGAGTTACGGGCACATGAACAAATATCATGTGGGAGTGAAATTGATTCCTCCACACGACTCCGTTGTCTCATGTCTCACCCAATAATTCACAAGAAAACTCAGTGTTGGAAGACTGCAATAGATATTCTTCTGATTGGCAGGTCACAGAATGCATGGATATGTATCTTGTAATTCTGACTCGAAAGGCATTTCAACTTTGTCCAACATTGTAGCAGTTAAAGAGTCAAAGAAAACTGCTTGCTCTTCCAGATAGAAGCCTTCCTGTCGAAGATGTTGTTGTCTACTTCCAGCCATGTTCACAGCATGCCACAACAACTAAATAACGTACTTGTTGGATTTTCAAAAGAAATTGATTCAGTCAGGAATTTTCTTTCAGGAGAAAATGATTTACAGACTATCTCAATAGTGGGAATGGCTGGAGCAGGGAAGACTTCTTTGGCCAAGCATGTATTTAATGAATCTTCAGTTGATGTACACTTCGATAGAAAAGCATGGTGTACTGCTTCTCAGAGCTACCAAAGGAAAGATTTGCTGCTCACTATTCTAAAACAAATCAATCCAGTTGAATCTGATGTCAATAAGATGGATGATCAAGAGTTGGCTGACAAGCTTTGCAGAAGTTTGAAGAGACGATATTCAGGTCATTGATGATGTATGGATGTCTCTCTTTGGAATTATTTGAGTCGTTATTTTCCTAATGACAAAAACAAAAGTCGAATACTCATCACCACCAGGGATCACAATGTTGCTTCAGAAACCACGTCCAAGATCCACGAACTTCGAGCACTGACAGAGGAGGAGAGCTGGACACTATTGCAGAAAAAATTGCGTCAAGAAGAAAGTCTACCTGAAAATCTTGTAAGCATTGCAGAAGAAGTGGCGAAAAGTTGTAAGGGACTACCTCTTTCGATCGTTATAATAGGCAGTCTAATGCAAAATGCAGAGAGAAATGAGGAAATGGAATCAAATTGCCAAAGATGGGGACTTCAAACATTTTGAACGACTCAAGCAAGTGTAATTGCAAGGACATTTTAGAACTTAGTTACAATCATTTACCCAATCACTTAAAATCATGTCTCTTGTACATTGGAGTATTTCCGGAGGATCATGAAATTTCAGTTTCCCACTTGGTAAGGCTATGGATTTCAAGGTTACTAAGCAAGGAGGGATAACGCCAGATGAATCTGTGGAGTGATGTCGGAAAAGATATGTGGATGCTCTATAAATAGAAGTTTAGTGATTCCTATAAAATGAAACAGAAGGTGGAGTTAAGAGTTTCAGCTCCATGATCTCCTACGTGAATTCTGCTTGAAAAAAGCAAAAGAGGGCCATTTTTTTACAGTCCACGATGATATATGTTCGACCTTCAATCTGTCCTCGGCTGATATTGATCAACCGCGATATGGACATGCATCTGCCTTTATCTCTGTGAACAGGTAAGAACAATAATTTCATTTGTGGAAGGAGAAATTGCTGATGTTGGATTTCCAGCATATGATGCTTCTCAATGTATTGGATATTCATGCCCACACAGACCCTTCTTCCTTCCTGGATCATTTTGTTCATTTGCGGTACTTGGCACTTTGGGAAATAGATTGTAGTCACACAATCTTGCTACAATTATCATTTTCCAAGCTGATGAACCTCCAAGTCCTCATCTTATCTTTATCAAATCTTGTTAAAAATGCGATTAAAGTTCCAGACTTCATACTGGATTTGGTGAAATTGAGGCATATTCAGTTACTTCCCAGGGCATTATTTCCTCGACATGATAGCAAGAGTAAATCTAAAGTCATTATCAAAACCATGCCTTCATTATGGTGATTCTAACTGGCTTAGAAAGTTGCCAGGATTGCAAAAATTGAGCTGCATAATGTTCACCTCATGGGACTATTCCTTGCAACAATATCGATTTCCAGAATTGGACCTTTGCAATCTGCTTACTTCACTGAAGATTGAAAATGGTGCAAAAATGGATGAAAGGAAGAGGGTTAAGCTCCACTTCCTGCAAGTCTTAGGAAATTGAGTTTCTGTCAGGATTCATTCTCAACTCGGATGACATGTCTGAAATTGGGAAATCTCTACCAAATTTGGAGGTACTTAAGGTACATGATTCCTTTAGAAATTGGAGTGTGAACGATGAGGTCTTCCCGAAATTGAAGGTCTTGAAAATATCTGTTAAATATTTCCGTGAGTGGGGTTGCCCGAAGATTCCTTCCCAGTCTCGAGCAGTTATGGCTAGAGGAGTTGTAATTCACCGAAGGATACCACTTTGTTTTGGGGATACCTCTGCTCCGCCTCATCTCTGTTTAGATATTGCCTCCCTTCAGTTGAGGAGTCGGCAAGGGAAATTGAAAAGATACAAGCTGAGGCACAAAATCTGGAACTAAAACTCAATATAGTGGCAGCCGATGCATTTCCATATGAGCACATGTAAGCATACAGAAATCTATTAATTTTTATTTGAACAAGATTTATTACTACCTCAGTCTCAAACAATGTTTTAATGTTTTGAATGTTCCGATATATGTTTTTGGAGTGCAATATAAAATGGTATGGATCTTATAAAAACTTAAAATCATAAGGATAAGGTTTTCTTCATGATTTGGTTGTATTGAGACCCAAATTCCACATCGTATTGCAGTTAATCTTCCGCTGAATTAATAGCCATGCTTTTATCCATCTATAACCATCGGCTTTTAGTGACGAACTCCACGACTCTTTTAACAAGTGCTGGACTATTTGGTTTCAAAAGGAAATGCTCAATTAAATTGAAATGATTGAAATTTAGGAAGTAGTTTGGTTTCTATGGTTACTTTCTTGATTTGAATTCCTTTTCCCTTGCAAGCTCTAATGATCAAACCGTACCAGTGCCTATTTACAAGCTCTATGGCGGACGATGACCAAACGTTTATTGATTTTTACCTTAGATAACATTCGGCAAACAATATCTGTAGTGCTTTGTCTCATCTTAAGCATCAATCTGACATGTACAGTGCAGAGTTATTATTATTATTTTTTATTTCTGCGATATTGTAAACTGATTTTTATATTTTTGCAGGATGAGGCAACTGATAAAGTTAAGGGACTCCCGATCGAAGTCCGATCTAAATCCATACTCCAAACAGTGTTAAAAAAGATGTAAAATGATTATTTTGTCCCTAAATGAAACTTCCTCAAACACAACACTTACAAATAAAAAGTAAAGTAGTCATTTCATATCTTTCTTAACACTGTTTGAAATGTGACTTTAGCTCCAGTGCTCCCGACGGAAAGATTATTGATAAAGGAGTTCTTTGTTTGTAAAGTACGTTTGTCACATTCAAAGTTGTGTATTACGTTTAAATATGATATTGTGATTCATAACATGTTTCACAATTACTGTACAACCAATTTACTTACATTTAGTTATATTCATAAATAATATAAGTCAGATATATGCTCGATTGTTCGACACCGATATATTAAGATTAACTCAGACGACATTAAAGTGTTACGATGGCTTATTAGGTCCGCCATAATCTATATATATTATTATAATGTCCTGGCTAACATAAATTAATATATTACTCTGTCAATCGAGCTAAGAGGTCGTTAATACCCACAACAAGATCAAACTATAATACGATTATAACTTCCTGCCTAAGAAACATTTAAGCGAAATATTCCCATGAAAAATCGAATTCGAGACTGTGAGGCGCGGCTGGGATGAGGATAATTTATGAGATTTTTCTCCGAATCTCTAAAGGTCGGCCTATAAATGTTCTCAACCTTTCACAAATCAATTCATTTAATTCTTCCAACTTCAAGCTTGCACTCTCCTTTCACCCCATCTGTTCGACCGACCCTTCCCCTTGGGGAAGAAATAGTTTTTCTTTTGTTAAGCCTTTTCACTTTAATTGTTATAGTAAACCGACTAAGAGCTGATCAATCGTTAGCCATGACCATTCTGTAGACAACCCATGCTGGCTCGCTTGAGCCTCCTCCGATTATTCTCGATATTGGTAAATAAATTTCATGGACTTATATATACTAACGATAAGTGGTAACGACACCAGTATCGGGCGTAGTCTAAGATCGGGCTTTTAGCTCCATCAACCTGCCTGACCAGCATCTATTTCCACTGCCTACGCGCCAGATTTCAGACGCATGTCACGACATACTGGGGCCATCAAAAAGCCCAAGACAAGTTCTCAGACCGTGCCTATAAATACCTCAAGTATCTATTCCCTCATTCAAGGTAATAACAAAATTCACTCTCTAGTACTTTACCTCTTCTTTCAATCACTACTAACTTGGATCATCGGAGCTGCTGGTCGGTCCCCCGGCCTCACTTTCAGTATAACGGCGACTCAAGGAGATCATTGCTTTTCTACTGCGGTTTTCATTTGCTGATTCAAATGATTCTAAACCAAGCACTCCAACAGTCATACCCCCAAAAGAGGATTTAACTCGGCCAGACATAAAGGATAACTGCCCATTTGAATCACCTTCAACATAACAACCTGTGCCCAAGATACCCTAGACAAAAAATACTACGAATCAAATGGCACCGTGACGCTGGGGAACGCTAATCAAGTTCCTCAAAATCAAAATGAACATATATCTGCGACTCCTATCACTGAACCAATGGCCAATATGGATGTGCCTGGTACATCTCAACAACCACCAATAAACACTCAAACACAGGAATTTCCAATGGAAGATATCCGTGACGGTCAACTGAGTTCGCTTGGCGGTAGAAGAACAGATACATCGGCTGGGGTTAACTAAATCCTCAAAAAAGTGGATGCTGACCGTTAGCGAAGAAAACGTAAAGGCTTAATGAAACAAATGCCATACGGAGGAAGAATTGAGAAGGAGTCACATTATATGTAAGACCTCCATACACCAACTTACAAATTCGTCAGACACCTCGTCTATGTTTCCTCGCATTTTGCATTACGCAATCGCTTCAGATGTAATTATCGCACTGCAACAACCGCCCCACCCGGGCCGATCCCAAATACCATATTAAGGTAAGAACTCTTAGTACCTTAAAAAGAGAATTTGATTTAACGTAAAAAACAATGCTAACCTCCATGCTAGAAGAATGAGCCTTATCAGAATTTATGCAAGAATGCCATTCACAAAGAAGTGCTTAATGCTATCCCTATACCAAGGTCTATTTTGCCTCAATTTAAGCAATATAATGGAATTAGGGATCCGCATAAGCACTTAAAGGGATTTCTGGCCCAGATGACTATTACAACAAACAATAATCCAAATAGTATGTATTGCATAATGGAGTTGCCACCTAATTCCATCGATTCATACGATCATATGGCCGATGCTTTCATATCTAAGTACAACACATCCATTACGAACAAGCAAGATGAGAGATCTTTAATGGATTTACAACACCACGTGAATCGCTCAAAGACTTTCATGAGCGATACAAGGCCATCTTGAACAACATGCTCGGGCACGACAACAGTTAAATTTTATATGGCCTTTTATCGTGGCCTTAATTATGGCAAATTGTAGAAGGCTCTGATTCTGGATACCTCGTTGACGAAGGATGAGTTGACAAAAGTTGTCAACAAACACATTGATTTAGAAAATTTACAAAGGAAGGAAGCCCTTATGGCGACCTTCCAGAAGCCAATAAGTGGGACCCACATACGATGTAATTCACAGCATGTGAGGCGTAATTTGGGCAAGAGGCCTTTATTATCCCCCGAGAAGGTAGAAGTGGTTCGCTACACTTAAATCCGGAGTGCAACAACCAATGGTAGGCCAAATACTCATCACGAGTCGCCATTTCTCAGATTTTATTCCCCATATGACTAACAAGAAATTATTACCAAAACCCCTCGACGAGGTCGTTAAGAAATGAGCCAAGTCCAGAGCACGGAATTATATGAGTACGGTCACGACACCGGGATGAGCCGCCGCATGTTAAAAGTGGAGATGAAAAGTCATTTAATCATTGGCATTGAAGGAATTTCAGGACACGCGGGCAAAGCCGCAACCTCGCCTCAAATAAGCCCACAATTGGGGAGAATAGAAATTTTCCACGCTAGATGCGAGTCTCACCCCGCGAGGAAAATAGAAAACAAAGCGTGAACCATCACCAAGACCTGTCAATGACACACCATATTCGGGGGACACGGGAGCGGCGAGATTCAAGGAACTCTCTGTGAAGAACTATGCAGAAGTACCACATCTCGCCGCCCCAAAACGTAATGGAACTATTTCATTTTAGACGCCGAAGCAGTGCGTATCAGCCGCTTCACGACGATCCAAATAGAATTGCACCATATCGCGAATTACAATCGATGTATCACCGGTAGATACTGGTAGTCTGCGTATTAATCCTATATTTATCCAAGCATGATAAATTGGGTTTGCCTCGCAACATGTTACGCCTAACGACACCCTTTAATGTGGTTCACGGGTATTCGGGTTTATCCAAATAGAAAAAAAATTAACAATCTGAGCTCAATTCACAATAGTTGATATTGCGGAGTCATCATACAACGGATTGATTGGAATACCCATATCACCGCATTTTAGCCATTGTTTCGCTACACATCAAGATGAAAGCTCCCAACCGCAGTGTGGCATGTGGAAATAATGTGGTAATCGGCAAGGCGTGATGCGTTATCAAACACGGTTCCCCCTGGGAAAGTGAGGCGAAATCAAAAGAAACGTGGTCGAGAAATTATCCCGAGGTGATGTCCACAAAAGGAAAGTGCGCAAATAACAAGATGATAACTCGCATGAGAATAAGAAAACCCTTGCACTCAGCCTCATGAGATTGTCAAGGTTCCATTCAATAAGAGCGAGAAGACGCTCAGAGAAACGATGTTTCGAAGAAAATCATAAAGAAGACCTGATTTGTTTGATTAGGAATATCGAGATATCTTTGCCTGTGTGGACCAAAAAGATATGCTCGTATCAACACATTACCGGGCCGCATTGCACAACCTCGTGATGTTGACTTAAGTGTATGTTCCCATAAAGCAAAAGAAGCGAACCTTTAGTGATGAAAAGAATCAAGCAGTTATCAGAAATGAAGTTGATCTCAGCATGAAAGTAGGTCCATTCATGAACTCTAGTTTTCATAATGGATTGCAAACGAAGGCTGGGTCAAAAACCAAATGGAACACTTTAGACGCAAGTACGCATTTCACAAGTCTCAATAAAATGCCCCAAAGACTTTTACCTCCCTTACCAGCCTTGCAAGGCTCGTGATGGTAGCGGGTTCATGAAGTCTTTGACTTTACGGATGCTTTCACAGAGTACCACCAAATCAAATGTACCATGAAGATTTAAGAAAAGAACGCTTTCATAACGTAATATGGATTAGTCAGTTTAAGGTAAATGCCTTCGGGTCAAGAATGCCAGGCCACTACCAAAGGATGGTTAATCCCTATATTCGCCACTCGACTGGGCGAAATATGGAGATATATGTCACGACACGTTGGTAAAAGTAAGGTCCGAAATGGACCATTCAAGAATTCCTTGGGAAACATTCGATCGCTGAGAAATATGTAAGCCTGCACTAATCCGCACAAGTGTTCGCTCTAAGTATAACTGGCAAGTTCCTAGGGTATATGATCACGAGAGAGGAATCAACCAAACCCCGATAAGATTAAGGCTTATACTGAGCATGCGCAACCCCTCGCGAATATAAGGACATCTCGTAAACCACAAGTGCTGCCTTCTAAATCGGGTGAACGAAACTTGCCTTTCTTCGGGGTAAACTGCATCGAGCCCTCGAAAGCAAGTTTTATTGGGATGGTGACTGCATTTAAAGCTTTGAGGAATTGAAAGAATAGTCGAAGTTCACCCAAATCGTCAGAGTTTCGAAATGCAGGAAATCCTTCACATACCTCAGATCAAACGGAGTTCTCGTAAGATGCTACTGGACTATGAGGTGGAAGGGAAGCAAAGGCCAATATATTATGTAAGCCTCGTTTTACATGGTGCATAGGAAATTTATCCAATAATAGACAAGTTTGCCTTCGCCCTAGTCATCTCAGCATGAAAATTGAAAATCTATTTTGAATCACATCCGATTCAAGTGGTGACGGATCAGCCCATCAAGAAATACATGTAGTCCACAATGATCCGAAGGTTAACTAACCGGGCTATGTAACCGGAAATGAAGTTCGACATCTCTTATATCTCGCACCAATATTAAGGCCCAAGCCTGGGCTGACTTCAATCGAATGCACAACTCAAAACCCACAAATTATCAACGAACCAAAGTTGAATTCGAACCTCGATTTAATAATCTCATTGACTTCTATTTATAGATAAAATGTAAATTAGAAGGATTAAAATGGGATCCCCATCGTGCCCCGATAATATCGTCATGGAATATGTATCAGGCGATTAACTTTTTCCACTACCAACAATAAAGCGTATCACAGCTATCGCCGCCGGGCTATAATAAAGTGTCGCTGGAATCAACAGATTTTGGGTCAAGTGGAGATTCCAAATTAATCATGGACCAAGAAGAGGTATTCAAGGGTTAAGCATTTAGCCGTTACCAAATACTCATGTAAAAGTACATCCAATCGCACAAACCTTTGCGCCAGGTTTGAACACATACCTCGCGCTTCAAAATGGTTAAGCTGATCATCTTCCACTCCGCAACCATACTATGACGAAAGTCGCTTCAAGGCACGTGATGCGGAGGCTCATGAGGCACCTACTTAATAAGAAGTCAGAATCACAAGACGGGAGGAACCGAAGATCAAGAACCCCCATAGCTCAATACCGGCCGGGTAGCGAACTCGAAACGGCATCGAGGCGCCGAAGATCCAAAATCGCAGCTTCCACCCCCTTCCACATGTAATGGTGAAGATTTGTAAAAAAAACTCAGATGGCCTCTTAGATGTGTCTCTCAAGAGGATATCCCCAAGATTACTCGCCGTGTCAGCATCAAAGTATCAAGCGCTTTTGTTTATATCGGGAAGAAGATCACCAGTCATGAAAATCACACGATATGATACTTTGGGCCTACCTGGTCAAAGACGCCATGAATTTCTGTGAAATAAGTGTGATATATGTCGAGGGGACGAGATTGGTATAGCACAAAACCTACCACCTTACGACCTCCCAATATCGAGTTCCATACCTTTCACATGCTGGGAATCGATCTAGTAAGAAGTCGCCTAAGTGCCAAAGCCGGAGTCTCGAATATAGTAGTCGAATAGACTACTTCAAAGAAGCTGGGTCAAGGCCTCAAAACCGGCGTTGATAGATAGCAGTTTTTATAGCTTAATGTAATCACTCGCTTGGGGTGCCTCGTGATTTCGTCTATGATAACTACGCTTGAAAGCGAAAAATTGGCTGTATTCTGTGATAAATACAACATCGAGCACGCTTTTGCCCGGGGTTTATTACCTAAGTGTAATGCTGAGTTGCAGGAACCGCATATTACTCAAGGGTAATAAAGTTAAGAACATGATCCGTAGAAAATCAAAGAAGGGCAATGGATCATTTAATTCTGGGTTCTTTCGTCCCGCAGATGCTCCATCGCACGGAATAGAGAAAGCTCCTTTAGTTAACATGGACTGACGGTAGCGCATTTTACTGAAACGGGTTACCCACTTATCGACAGTTGGGATTCGATGAAGGAGGGAAAGACCAACGAATGAGGGAACAACTCAACTTTGGGCTGACGACCACGTGATCGCCTCAGACTAGATGCAAAACATGCTATCTTATGGCTCAGACCTACAATCGGGCGAGTGAAACAAAACAGCTTCAAAGTCTGAGATAGGGTGTCGAGGTTATAATTTAACATCCTAAAGATAAAGATAAGCCGAAGTCCGGGGAATCGAAGTGGCCCTATCGCACGCTAACGCCTGGGCCCGGAACATGAATTAAAGCGATGAACGAGTAACATCCTCGCACGTGGTATGCCCGAAATTGGTCAAGTATGTTTAATTAATTTAAGATTTATGCATACGGTCAAGCTATATCCTCCACCTTTTACATGAATAAAGAATCTCGTGGCTCGGTCCAATCCACCACCATCTACACGTTATAAATTATTGATAAGGTGCTTCTTAATAAAACATTCATATGTTTATAAAGGTAAACTGATTATTCACCTTTAAACCACATAGGATAACATTCGTCCTAGCGAATATCCAACCAAATCCTTCTCAAGGTATAATCATTCGCTCAGGCGAACATTATTATAAAACTCTTCTCAAGGTGTAATCGTTCGTTGATGTGAATTTCACTAAAATTTCCTCCACAAGGAAAATTTTGCACAAAGTAACATTATTATAAACCCTTCTCAAAGAAGGTGTAATCATTCACCTGCCAGACGTCAAAAATCATAAACCCTTCAAGAAAGTCAAAAGTTCGCCTGAGCGAATTATACGCCGCTTAAATCAACCTGCATCATACGATTTACAAATACACCAAGAGGTTTCGTCATGATATCCCTTTCGCAAATTTTAAAACAACTATCATGGGCAGTGACATGTGATCACATACATCATACATCGTATACAAAAAGTGGGATAAAAATATTAGAATGATTGATAAATCAAGGCAAAGAGAGAAACGGTTGTTACGAAGCTGCTGCTATTACATAAAGATAAAAGAGTAAGCAAAATTTACATAAAGATAAGACAAACTGCTCGAACATAAAGATTCGTTACAAGATAAAATAAGGATCACCGTAAGGATTCGCCTCGTTGGGGAAGCTCGAAGTTTTCAAAGAACAATATCGTGGAGCTCGCGCATTCAACCTCTTCCTCATCGTTGAATCATCCTCTTCACTCAAGAGAAAGTATCGCTATACCAATCAAAGCTTGCTCGCTTTCTCGCTAAAAGTGCGACTCAAGTCTGAAAATGATAGAAAACCTATGGATATATGAGTATAACAACCATGTATCCGTGGATCTTAAAGCTTACTACATTATTTAAAAAATACACAAAATACAATATCTAAATAATGTAGCATTTTAACGCAGTCAAGAAATTCCACCAATAAATTCATTAACGCTTTCAAATTCACAACTTGAATTTGACTTCTTCCTTCAGCCTACGTTGTAATATCAATCGTATGATATTCTAGCTGATCCACAATCAGAGAGGTTGAATCAAGAATGTATTTAGATGCCAGAAACAAGCGTTGAACAAAAACCAAAACCCCAAAAATTTTCGGGAGAAAATCGCTATTGGGGCGGCTTTAGGTTTTTTTTATGAAATTATTATTATTATGTTTGAAAACCCTAAAGCACACTTATATGTATTAAAGTTAAAACAAACCCGAAGTATTAGCTTCGACTGCTAACTCTATTAGTTCGCTAAGACACTAACGAAGTCAAGTAATGAAGTCGAACTATTTCATTAGCTTAATTAAATAGTGACTTAGTCAATATCAATAATCTTTCAAGTTATCGAATACTAAATTACTCGAACCAATTAAATAACTATTTAATTGATTCTATTTGTCTAATCGATATTCTACATAAAATGTAACCCTTTGTAATTGAGAAATAATGCTTTCAATTATACGCTTCTATTTAATTTCATACATGAAATATAACTCAACGTCATCAGATGTGCGTGACCTTCTGTGCTCGAGATAATAGAAGTTGTATAATAATAATAATCACCAATTACTATTATTATAACGACACGAGGCATCTAAAGAATCGCCATAACCCCTTAAATTATCATGAGAACTCACAAGAAGAATATACAATCGCTAAGCTTGAACACTTTAAGTTCTCGATAATCACATTTAACCCAACTGTAAATGAATCGATACAATAATTATCGCAGAATGGGCATAATAAATGGAATCAATTATCGATTTCCAACACTCCCCACTCGCCTTTGGACGCATTATCTTACAATTCCTTTATCCAAGATCTCTAACAGAGGCTAACTATAAGAAAGTTTCGCTACGAAACACCCACAACTTTCTTTTACTCGAGTATTTAATCGAATAAGCATTTATGGCGTCCCATAAACCAATCAAGCATTCCACCGTATTTAGGCTGAGATCTTCCTTGTATCAAGGACGGACAAATCCCTCCCAATATATCAACATCTATCGCTACACTCACCGCGCGACCCAACATATACCGCTATATTCCCGCTTGCGCAGACGTTGTCATACCAAAGTACGTAGCTTCAGATAACACGTGATAGTCATATCGTGAGGTCTAAGAATCGATTTAACCTAAAATTCTAAACACATATCATAGACACGTATATACATATCTTCTATAAATTAAGCTGTCATACTCACGCTACCATCGTAATCGACGGCCCAATTTATCGATCTACTACGTGAGTTAACGTGATCAATCTGATCACTAATCAAAACACCATTTAGTCATACGACGCTTATCGCCCTAATCCACGCTGATCCTACTCGCCTTGCCATCCTATGTTTCTAGACTCAAGAGCTGCAATTAATGTGCTCATGCTACCTCTCTGTAAAACATGACTAACCTAGGATTTAACCTTTTCACTCAATGGTGACACTGGCATGTGATGAGCATGTGAAATTTAAACATATAGACATAACACACAAATATATTAAAAATATAAGAATCAATAATATTCAAATATTTGTTCACATTAACCTCATCAGATACATACACCGACTCCCACTTAACTCCACACCACCGGCGATTATCTCGGTTTTAAGACCTATGTTTCGCCGCATGCTTATCATGCTTTGCCTCGACTTAAGGTTTAGCTGGGCGGGTCGGCCGATTACTGCTTTTACTTCTTCTTTTTATATACTTTGACATCACTCTATCAAGCATATCTCTAATCAGCGATACTTTCTCGAATGCTGCTGACTCGCGATGCTTCTGCTTTTTAGCTCTCTCGAGCTATCGCCTCAAAGATTGCCAAAGCAACTCCACCGTCCCTCAATGCTGTGTACTACACCAAGTTCTGGCCACAAATTTCTTTTATCCATGCTTAATGGGCTTCGTGACGCCGCGACGCACTCGTGATTCTCGTGGTAGACCTGAAATGCGACTGCTTGGGAACCCCAATCGCTGGCATAAATATATACCTGCATCGGGAACGATACTGCCTCGTTAGTTTGAAAACCGCGCCGGTGTACACCGTCATCGCTAACTCTTCATCTCCACCATATACCATGAAAGCATATTTGGTTCTTTCCTTTATACTTCAAAATGCACTTCACTGCAATCCAAAGGGCTTTCACCTCGATTAGGTTGGTATCTACTGTTACACTTAGTATGCTAATACATCAAAGTCTAAAGGCACAAGTACGGCATACACGACGGATCCTATATAATCAAAGCGCTGCAAGGTATGTCCTTCCACTCGCTCATCTCAGCATTCGCAGCTGGGACACCGCCAGCCTCGCTCGAAATAACCCACGCCCTGGCCAGAGCTACTCTTCGAATTACTCATGTCAAACCTTGCGTGCATCTATTCACATAAGTATTCTACCAGTCCAATCGCCTCCCGGCCTCGACCCTCGTGATCTTTTATTCCAAGTATATATCAGGCCGCCTAAGTCCTTCATTGAAACATTTCCAGACAGCTCAATCCTTGACCGAGTTTAGTAACTCTACATCGCTTTCCACGATAACTTATGTCATCGACATACGTGACTATAAATGATATATAACTCTACTCACCTTCTTGTATACACAAGATTTTTTCTTCGCTTTTTGATGAAACCAAACTTTATCGATTCATCAAAATGTAGATTCCAATCGGTGGATGCTCGCTAAGACCATAAATGGATTGGCAACTCGTATACTCTTAGGTCTTAGGACACGTAAAGCCCGGAGGTCAGTACCATGTACACGCTCTCTAAATTTCATTCAGAGCGCTTCATATCTATTTGTCATATTTCATACCATGAAACGCAAAGAACGCTAAGATTATCCGATGGATTTAAGATAGCCACCGGGCGAAGAAAAGGTCGCCATAGTCCAATTCTTGAACTTGTTTGTCTCACCATAAGTCTAGCTTTGAAAACATCAACTGCTGGGCTTTATCATATTTCTTCAAATACCCATTTACATTCAATAGGCGAGCCCCATTCGGTAAATCCAACAAGTGACCAAACCTCGTTAGTACATGTAATCCATCTCGTATCGTGACGGCTATTTGCCATTTGTCACATCCTGGTCTATCATTTCTTGTGTTAGTTGGCTCACTTTCAACGATGAAAGCTTCACCATACCAGCCTGCTTCGTGGCGATCCCCTGCTGATCTCCTATGGTCAGTTCTTCCATAGCTTCCTCGTGGATCAAGAACTGGCCTTCTATGAAATAAGCAAAACAATTAGGCGCTGGCCGATGCCTCTGCATTGGGACATGGCCGACATTGACTTTATCAAATTGAAATTTCATCAAGATGAACACCATTACTTAGTCCTTCGACAAATATTCCTTTCAAGGAATAATTTTTATTCTATCAATGAAGATTTTATTCTCCCCGCTTCGTGTAAGAGTAACCAACTCGCTATTCCTTGATATCCTATGAAATAAGATTTATTAGATTCAGCGCAAGTTTATTCCTTTTGTTAATCTCTTAACATAAGCTTCACAGCCTAAATCTCGTAGAAAATTAACTTGAGAATCTTCCAAACTACGCTCATTGGGAGTTTTATCTGGCCGACTTGCCGACATCCGTTTAAGGTAGCCATGGCGCATATCCCCACATAAATTAACCGTAGATCGATAAGCTCATCATATATCGAACCATGTCAAGAAGGGGTTCGATTTTCTCCTTTCTGACACGCCATTATGCTGTGGCTGCCTCGCTTTGCTTTTAGTTGTGAAATAATACCACTTTCTAAGAAGAGTATCAACTCTCAGACTCAAATATTTCACCCTATCGAATCGAGAATCTTTATTGCCTTGTTCAATTGGTTTTGTACTTCATTTTGCAATTCCTTGAATTTTCAAAGGACTCAGTGTTTCAGTCTCACCGACACAAACCGATTTAATAAATCTACCGCAAATGTAACAAGAGTTATAACCTCCTTCTTTATAGACGTGTTATCGCCCATTGGGCCATACATCGGATGCATTTATCCCCAATAAATCACTCTTGCCCTTTCATCGAATCCAAAGGAAGCGGGCGCTAGTCATTTTGCCCAAAAGGCAAAGATTCACACTTATCAGATGATTCATAATCGAAACCTTCAAGATCCCAACGGAGCGGAGTTTCTTGATTCGGTTCTCGCGCATTATGACCCAATCTCGCAATGCCATGTATTGCCCCATTTAAGTCATTAGTATATTCCGCTTTTTAAGTTCATGTTATATGACTCAATCATGTCTAAAACGAATAGACCATTTCAAGTGAAAGGATTTCAATACTACCCATTCCCTCATGATCCTAAATTCATCTGGGATCTATTGAAATGAAAAACCATCATTATTCAAAACAAATGTGAATATTCCCGCAGAAATTGCGTGTACATAAGAACCGGAGATAAAGTTCAAAACAAAGTTCTGAAAGGGGGGCTCCAACCGACGGATCCTAACAGAAGCGGCCGCAACCTCGCTACTGCTCCCCACACGTAGATCCATTTCTCCTCTTTCAAGTCTTCTACTGAATTCTCCTGAAAGTTCCCCGTGATATTATGACAAATAGAGAACCACAGCCAGTGTCTAGCACCCACGAAGTAGAATTAGAAGTTGTACAAACTTCAATAACATAAATACCTTTTAGGCTCGCGCTTATTAAACCTTTTTTTTCTATCTCGACATATTTCCCATGTGCCCCTTTCAGCCGACCTCGAGTTTGCACAAGGGCGTATGCTATCCGCAGACACCCTTGCCCTTCTCTCTCTCCTCGCGACGCCACCGCTGTAGGCAACGACAAAGAAAGGAGTGCCCTCGTTCATAATTCAAAAATTCATTAGCATCAAGAATGGTTATTTGTTTATGATCTCTACAGGCTTGACGATTCAGACTGCTTATAGCCTTTGACGCACCTAGACATATCACCAAAGCGTATCTCATGGTGATAAAGAAACCTTTAACCCTGGGCTTATTCAGATCCGGAAGGATCTGCACGCTTGGGCTGCATCCATCACCAAGTACGCACCGAACCGCCAAGATTTCTATCAAATAACGAGCACGAAAGGTTTCGTATTTCATATTTTGTACGCTCCTTCGATTCACTCAAGAGCTTCTGATAAATGTCATACACGTGATACTCATCATACCAAACTTCGGCCCATCCGAGTAAAAGATAAGACACTTTGTATTTAGAGTCCTTCTTATGCAACTCATATTTCTTCCAAAGGCACACACGTTGTCCCTGTAAGGTCTTATAGGAATTTCCTTTATACAAGACGATTCAATCCTGCGGCACTGGAAGACAACCTTTCAACTCACGAGACCACGCCTCAAAATTTGCACCATCATACACGCAACGAAAGTTAACGTAGTTCAAGCGTAGGGTTCAGTGACGAGTAGTAGTCACGGTAGCCATTAGTAATTCTACAAGAATAAGTAAATGAAGCATAACACTCTAGAACTATCATGCTAAACCCAAACAAATTATAGCAAATACTAATACTTCAAATCTCACTCTAAATATATAGAGTCACATCTATTATACTTAAATTCAAACTAACACCGCATACATTTTGAACTAAGATAATAGTAGGTTAACAACCAAATTTAACTACATAACTTCAGGTCACTAGCATCTCTTACAAGATGCTACCCAACACAGATTCGAAACCGGTTAAAGATACCAATTAAACCAAAGTGTTACTGATCGATTATCCTAAAGCCCACAACGTTAAGTGGGAAATTACTCAACATGATCCATTGTCATATCAAATTTAACATTGTAACACTCCGCCATCACGGTAAAAGCCCAATTGATGTAATCGGACAGACAACTTTAAAATTGGCTCGATACTTTTGCTTAAATTTTAATTGCGAGATTATTATTACTTTGTTTTCATTTACTCATGCATACTAGCACATAATCAAGCAACAATACTTGAACATGAAAAATAAACAAGTAATGCACATTCAAGAGATATATAATGATATGACCCCTAGAACCCATAAGTATTTATCAAATACTGTATGTTTCATAATTTGTATCTTGTACTTCCGGATCCAACCGAGTCCACCAAGTACCACCACCGTAAAACGATCTTCAATATCTCTTGCCACTTGTTGCTACGATGTATATAATTAACCATCTAGACAAATTTCAGAAGCCAAGTGGGTAAAACAATAAATAAAGAAATACAAGAAAATATGACCATTTGTCATTTACAACATTACTTCGTCATAAACCAAAAAAATAAATAAAATCAATATCTATATACCTTCATTTCTAATCTACCATTATTAAAAATATGCATAATTTTATTAAATCATATAAATGAACTTAATAAATATTTTAAATGGAATTGAAAAATTTATGTTTAGAATTATCAAATAATAACTTATATGTAATTACACATATTAAAAATTAATTAATATAAACTCAATTATCATAATATTGCCAATTAATAATTATTACCAATAATTATTAACCATATACATATTAGAAAATATTTATCACAAATATATTCTAAAAATATATTAAGAGCGAAATTGTTACCATAATTATTGGATCACTTTTAAATTAATTAAAAATATATAATATAAAGGAAATTAATTAATTTGTCATCACATAATTAATTAAAATTAATTAGGTAATTGAAATGACAAATAATCAATATAAACCGAAATATAAATAGTCCCATAATTTTAAGAAACCTAAAATGCTAAATAAATTTAATTGTGATTTTCAAAATTGGGGGCACACATCACGACGGCTCGGACGACCAATCATCATTTGTTAGCCCGGCCCATCCACACCGGACGCGCCACGAGGGTCGCCGGAAGTCGGTCGCCGATGGCGGTAATGCTTTCCATATTTTAACTCGTTTTGCAGATGAATTTAATTCGCTTGTAAAATCGCTTTTGGAGACTTTAAAATACTAAAATTTATGAATTATAAGAAATTAAACTTCATAATTTTCTAGAAACCTATCGTCGCTCATTAAAATAAATTTATACTTAATTATTAATTAAACAAATTCAGAATCTCAAATTTTTTTGAGGTACTTAGAAAAATTCAAAAAATATGAAATTTAATGAAGATCTTCTACATGATATCTGGGTTCCAGAAAAAATTAGTTTGTAATTTTACAAATCTTCTACACTCCTCAAAAAATGCTTTTACAAAACTGCTTAAACAAAGTCCAATTAAATCAGTCTCTTTTAATTTTAGCGAAACAAAATCCATGTTAACAAAATATGATAATACATCATCATAAACTTTTAACACATGCCAGAAATCAATAATCAAGAACACGGTGATTTATTCTCATCATATTTATCAATTAAATATATGAACAATAATTAATCAAATAAAATTGATAAAAACAAAACAAGCATAAATAAAAGAATGTAAAACAACTTTAATTTGGAGCTCACGAGGTCACTGATTGAAAAATATATGGATATATGAAGATAAATACAATTCATAGATCCAGGATCTTAAAGCGCTTACTACATTATTCAAAATACACATAATTACAATACGTGAATGACAGAAAGAAGCTTATAACGCAATGGAAACAAATTCTACCAATAAATCGATGACGCTTCAAATTCACAACGGAATTTGACTTCCTTCAAATTGGCTGTAACATCAATCGTATGATATCTCTAGTCGATCACACCCTGAGAGGCTTGAATCAAGAACGTATTTATGCTAAGAAACAAGTGTCAACAAAAACCAAACCCCAAGATTTTATAAAATCGCTACGGGGCATGGATTTAGGGTTTCTTTTGAAGGAAATTATTATTATTATGTCATGAAAAACCCTAAAGCACACTTATATATGGCTGTGTTAAAACAAACCCGATAAGAACCATATATTACCACTCAAGTAACTCTATTAGTTCGTTAAGACAATTAAATTCCAGTTGTTAATTTAGCCGAATCATTTAATTAGCTAAATAAGAATTGAAATAATATCAATAATCTTTCGTTATCGTATAAATACTTAAAATTACTCAAACCAATTAAATAACTATTTAATTGATTCTATTTGTTCAATCTATATTCTACATAAAATGGGGAACTCGTAATCGAGAAATACATTTCAATTTTACAGTTTCTTAATTTCACATGAAATATAACTCAACGTTCTAATGTGCGTGGACCTTCTAGGCTCGATAATAGTGCTGTATAATAATAATAATTGACCAATTACTATTATTATAACGACACGAGTAAGATCTAAGAATCGCTTCATAACCCATTAAATTATCACGGTAACCCACAAGTAGTGAATATACAATTACTAAGTCAATTCACTAAGTTCGATAATCACATTTGTCCTAACCGTAAACGAATTGATACACAATTGCCGCAACGGACATAATAAATGGAATCAATTCTCACGATTTCCAACAACAAAACCTATTTCAGGATCAAAGGCGGTGGAGCGAAAGTGAGGGGTCGCGATTCACTGCTAACCTCGGAGGCATAATCGGGACTGCCAGTAATCCCCTTATCTTCTCTCGCCTCGAACTCGAACTCGAGCCGAAGAACAAACACCGAGCTACATCCCTCTCCTGCAATATTCTGGCTGATTCTCGCCTACTGTTTCCGGGGTTCGGCTCCAATCGCATGGTCACGAGTCATCCCTTTCTGCTAGCAAGTGTTGCCCTCATCGGCTCCAAGCCTTAGCAACTTTCTTTCTCCGTGGGATGCTTCCTTGTTCGATCATCCATCCTCTTGGCTCGCTCTCGTAAAGCTGGACGAGTCTCTAATCTTTAAGTGCAGATGCCTGCTTATACCCTCAATCAACCCACTCTTACGAGCACTCTTCATACTTGATTGCAACCAAGAGTGGTTTATGCGCAGCCAGTTGGTCACCGCGCCGAATACGAACCATTTATACCCTACGAATCAAAAGATCTAAGAATGGAAAAGTCGAAAGTTCTTGGATAACTCATTTTAAAAATCGACCGAGTAAAATGCTTCAGACGCCGTGACAACATATGATCTTCCAGCGTCAATACCGAGCAAACCATCTTTCTGGGAGAACATAGCCTGCAGTTATTTATAGTGGAATTTGCAGCCTTCCATGGGGCGCCTTTCTTGACCTCCAAGTTAGAATCACAAGGGTCATCGATACTTACTTGAATACCCGTGAAGGACGACGTTTTCCCTTCTCCGGCGGTAAATTCATCTTCGTGATCAAGCGACTCCCCGAGGGAATCGGAGCCGGTACGGATTCTCGTGGGGAAATGGTTGGGTCTAATTCAACATGGCGCTGAGATTCTACATTTTGATTAAGCCATAATGCACCCATACCAGGTCGAAAAGTGGCGTATAAGTCAAATCCATCGTAGCGCAGGGACTAACTGAGGAGCCACATGTCCCACGCGGTGGCGCAGCCCCTGGGAACGAACCGCCGCCTTCCATGAGCTGGCCCCTTGTAGGCGGCTTTCTTCTTCGGGCATATCCGCTCAGCTTTGGAAGGTCAAGAGCAGCAGGATTTTTCAAAGTACCCTCTTCAAACCCGAATCCACCACCGAAGCAGGAGCGAGATTAAGTGGAGCCATGAGCCTCGCTGGGAAAAGTCTACGGGGACCATATATTCCCCGCTTCTGTCTTCAGACTGGGTCTTCAATGCTAAGTGAAAGGCGAGGGTCGCCCCAACATAATAAACCCATCATCGCAGGGACACGCCGGTAAGCAACGCATCACCAATTCGTTAATGAAACAATTAATGTGGTTAAGAGATGGAAACAACTTAAGAAAATAAGTAAAAGATCGTCAAAGCTAAATACCCCCAAGTCGGAGGATCGCTTCGGGACCTCAGTCAAATTTCTTTATCATACAAGACCCGTCTTTATTAACAGTGCCTCATCCACATAATTATGCCCGGTAACCGCCTGGGTTCTACCTGTCCCGGTGGAAGAATTTTGAGCGAATCTTTTATACCGAGACAGTCGCCTCAATGAGGAAGGGCCGGCCCTTCGGTCTGGTGGTCTGGGATGCGAGGCACACTGCATCTCCATGCCCCCTCGAGCAAAAAAAACCACTTGGTTAAATTTATCCGGGACCTGTAATTTTTGACTACATATTTCTTCTTCACGACGAAGCAAAAGTAGATCGTAATTTATAACACTAAACAACGTCAGCGAATAGAAACTCGTGGTTCTACTCCCGTATTCGATACGCTACTCAAAGATATGTCATATTCAACCACCCACCTATAGGACTTAACCGACCGGCGTTAATGGTTATGGCAGCGTTATTTAACAAAATTAAAAGGGCAGATGCCATAGAAAGGCTTTCTACATACCGCTGTATACCCTGTGGTAAAATTAGAAATCGTCAACCTCACATCTACCCGAGGTATATTAACTCCATTCACAAGAAGCGGCAGCATTTGAGTCACTACTTTAATGGGAATGAAAAAATAAGCTGCGAACTCCATCTAGTTATCACCGCCCGCTGGGACGAACACTTTATTAAAGGCAAGCAAAATCCATAATAATTGATATGCTTATGTCGTCACAGCCTGGAGCGCGAAGGACAACAGATTGATTCGGTCATTCGATCGAAGGCACCGCTGCGTGGTAATCGCATAACTCTCAAGCCTCTGTGGTGATTCGGCCAGCCTGTAATTGTCCGCTTGATATCTGAAGATCAACACATCTATTCCGCCTTAGCGAAAGTATTTTAATGGTAGAGGTGACCTATCGGGGGCAACCAGAAATAGTAGCTAAAATCCCACCCCCCCCCAAACTCGCCACTGAGAAGTCGAACTCACGAGTGAATCCCAGCCTCAAAGAATGAACAATCACGGCCCTGGATAAACCCAATCGTTGTATTCAATGCTACATACAAACCTAAAATCAACCGTATTATCAACCCCAAAATCAGATACACATGTGCTAGACACAATCCAAAAGAATATACAATCAAAATAAAGAAACATCCCCAAAAAATCACGTCTTTAAATTCAGAAAATTCATAAAAACCCTACGAAACCGTTCATCTTCTTCCAACAACTAAAAATAGACGAAAATATCGAAAGTCGGAAAGAAATCCAAGGCTAAGAATAGCATACCTTTATGATGACAAGTATCGGTGGAGTCAAAATCTAGTGGTGAGTGGAGTTGTGGCTTATGGAGAAAGTACGGAGAGAGTACTTTATGGAAAACTTATAGAAGAAGAAAGTACAACTAAAGAGGAAAATAGAGAACATCAAAAAGAAACCATGTTTTATAAAGGCAGTGTCTCTAACATCATTGGGAGTGTTTTTCGAGTAAAATAATTTTGGATTCCTAACCGTCACTTGTGGAATAGAGAATTCAGATAAAGATGACTCTGCCACCCAAGATGGATTCGCCCCTCTATGAAATGAAAGTCAATGTGAGATCCTGTTTAGCTCTCACCTCGCAATCCCTTTTGCATAAGGTACCCTCTCATATAAACTTACTATAACAAAATGACGATTCACCTCAGTTCAAAGATAGAGCTTATTCCTTTGCTCATCCATTCTGTGGGAGACCTGACATTACACAGTTAAATAAAGCGGGCAATTGATATGGGTAAATAAATCCTACTAATTTATATGTACTACATCATTTGTAATGACAATCTCTATCGGGCGAGTCTAAGACCGCTTTTCACCATCGCCTGCTAGACCAATACCATTTCCACTGCCTACAGTGTACTATCATGTCACCACACACTGTTACCAGCCCAATACAAAGCCTTGTAATGTGCCTATAACACAAGATTATTTCCTATTTAAGGTAATCACAAAAATTTCATCTCTAAGATTTTATCTTTCTTTTAACGCTAATAACTTGACGTCAAAGTGTCATGGCCTGCTCCCCGCCTCACTTTCGCTGTGTATAACGGCGACTACAGAATAGTCGCCTTCACCGGCGGCCTATCATTGATTCAAAGAATTTCAAACCTGAAGCACCAGCCATACCCCAAAGAGATTTCTCTCTAACTTAGGGCTACAGCCGATAACCAAATTCGCATTTGATTCGCTCTTAAAATATAATAAATTAAGCTCCAAGATACCCTAGACAAAAATATGGTAAATTACATTTTTGGGGAGGCAACTATCAAGCACGCCGTACTCCACGCTAGGACATTCTCGCAGATTTTCATACTATCCACGACGGATAAATTCCAGCGTATCGTACGGTAAGTGGAGCTCAGGTACCGCCTAAACGCATACAAGATCACGAAGATGGACAATGAAGCTTATCGGCGTGAGTTCGAGAGGACATACATTCCATCAATCCAAGAGTGATGACAATTACTATGGCATTTCAAACTCGGTGTAACTGGGTATTCTCAAGCTGGGAGACATCATGTGGTGCTAACTGAATATCAGGAAAACATGGCCTCGGCAGACGGAACCAAATTGGCCGCCCACTCAATACGAGATACTTAGTTCTGGCACGTCTGGCCCCATTTGCTCTTTGCCCAACAATACTAATGCCTCACCACTGAAAGCTTGTATGTTTTAGGACGCCATTTAATAACCCAAGATTACCCAAAGTTATCTGGGACTGTCATTGACTATGCTAAGTCACATTCCACCTCAAACCTATTACTCCGAGTACGATCTGTGGTATCTCTGCTTCGCTTCATAAACCCGACTTCGTCGCTGTAAGATGGAGCTGGTATCGATGTCAGCTCTTATGATCAAGGAAAATCATTTAAAAGGAAAAAGGGTAACGGATGTGCCTCTAAACTTTAACACGCACTTAACTGTAACTTAAACACTCGCACCAGTTTTAAGTCAAGTACCATCCCAACTGCTGCTCAAGAAAGAACAGAGACTGCCGAGAGGAGATTCACCCGCCGAGCCAACATCAATAACTCATGGCAATTTAAATTGTGCTGTTGTCCTCGAGTCAATACACCTGGTATCACCAATAACCAAATTTCAAGACCACCGCCACATCCGCAGATCCCAAGCGTCGATCATTTTATGGACGCCGAGAAGCGAACGACGGGCAACTTACCGGCTTAAGGCGCCGTACGATTCCGTCCTATTCCGCATCCCCACGAACGGGTTATGTTTTGTGGACAACAGGGAGTACATTCGTGGTTTCAGGCGTGGTTTCTACGTGTCCACCGCTATCGATAATTGGATCACATTCGGTCGGTTACGTTTATTTCATAACCGGTTTTCTCAGGTTTTAACACTTTGGCTTGACTCTATCCGAGGTTATTTCAAAGACGATTTGCTCACGGAAAACTTACCTAAAGCGGGGAGTTCATTAAGAAACAAGTAGCTGATGAAATTTTCCAGAAGACAACTCTTATAACACCGTCGCCAGACGTATAATAGTCAAGTCTTCAAGACGTTTTCATAAACCGAATTACAAAATGCCTTTACTCGCAATAAGTCGAATGATATGGGGCGAATCATGACATGGGGAGATTCGATAACAATTACTTAGAGCCCAAGTCCTCTAGATTCTCAGATTGCTTCAAGATTTGTCAACATCTACACGCTTCTATGTTTGGGTACTGGTAGATCCCGAGGACTTTATTATATGGAAATGCTAAACTCAGCTAAAGCTTTCATACTTATCATCCGAATTCCACGTATTACAAAGACATGAAAGTAGTAAGACAAGTCGTCTTTACAATCTTTCATTCTATTCATCAAGAACACATTAATCAAGTGCGCTATGCCTGTACACAACCGTCATAGTAGTTACGTTAGCCTTCAAAGTTTACTAATTAACGCACGATGCTATAACACCCTTTACTATAACATATTGCAGTTACGCATCGATATATTCACTGTGTTCTAACACCTAACGCTGATACGAATGATGTAAGATAAAGCGATCCTAGCTTTATAAGCTCAGACGCAAAACTAAGTGAACAAATACAGATTCGTATGTTCCACTCTCAGAATTTCTTCAAAAGTATTAATAATGCTTCCCAAGTTCGCCCCCACACCCAAAAGGCTATTCTCAAGACCAAACTGTGCTAACACTTTCGGTCTCTCATTTACTTTATCATTGCTTAACCCGTGATATTTATTTGCTATGCCTAAACGTCAAGAACTATCTAAAGGACACTTATCGATTTGATCGTGTTCACTTTTTTCAATGAGCTTATGGTCTTTCTACACTGAAAATACTAGTTATAAGCGACAAAAGAGTTCAGCCACATATTTCAGAAGACCAGCTTTCCTTTCTGTTCAAAGGATGTAAATGAGGTCCTCGCCGCTATCATTCCCTTTAGAGATATATTACATATTTCTATCGTGGAGGAATGTGTTAATATGGTGCCTCATCGAAGAATATAGCTTCGATGATGTGCTAGACATGGTGGATTATGTTTCGGGAAATGCTGAAGTACAGAAAAGGATGATATAAAGAGATTTACTCTTCACAGTAGTGACTGAGGAAATACTAAAGAATGGTCTTTGCAAACTTTGAGATGTTTGTTTTTTAATTCAAGTATTATTGAACACAATCTATTATAATCGATCTTAAGAAACAATTGAAAATGTGTTACAGGCTCAAGACGAAGTTAGCATAGATGGAATATGAAATTGTTTAGCATATACTTCATAATACACTAGCTATATTATCATTATTCACAGAATTATTTTATTATTTTATAATAAAATTATAATGAAAATTTTTTAAAAAAACCCTAAAAGAAATAAGATAAAAAAGTTACCATAAATTGGGGTTAAAATAAAGATAGAGGACGGCGATAATTACTTTGTAAAGATTGTGTAGTAGATAATATTTATAGAATTTACAATAATTTATCTGTTGTATGCTTAAACCATGTAAGAAGCTTACTATAAAAATTAAATAAAATTTTTTATCGAAGGTAAAATAGTAAATACATTAATTTTGGCCATTTCAGAATCGCCAACCCACCCTCAGACATTATATATAGTATAGATATTTTCTCATAATACTGAAAGATTACTTTAGTTAGATAATATTTATGTTAGTTAGCTTTTACAAGACCTCATGCTGTTGTGACACTTAAACCACAAGAAGCTATTATGTACTAAAAAAAAATTTTATCGAAGTGGTAAAATAGAAAATACATTAATTACCACTTTATAACCAACCCAATCTCGCATTATATATAGTATTGATAATTATCTAAAAAATTTACATTTTCATAATACGAAAGTAGCTTGATTGCTTACAATTTCAACGTAGCTTTTCTATAATTTTAATATAATCCTAATATTTTATATTTTCAACGTAACTTTTTTAATTTCAATGTAGAAGCAATCTATTAATAAAAACACATTTTATCTAAACAATCATCTATTATAAAATGGGAAGATATTTCGTGAGTAATAATCTACGTATTATCTTCAATAATTCATTGCTGCTTTTTCCATTTTGTACCCTCAAGATATATCAAAATAGTAATAAATGCACACATTAACCATTTAATGTACTTTGTACTAGTTTGTTGCTAATAATTCTCAAACAATCCTCTAGCTATGCATGTTTTGTATGTTCAATATATTCTCCTTTTATTTTGGGAATGCCTACAAATTTATTCAACATAGATTAAACACAAAAAATTACTAAAAGACATTAAAATGTATAATGATAATTAATCGAAATATTATAAATACTACTTTCGATTTTTTTAAATAGTGGCATTTTTTCTTAAACAAATTAATAAAACTTTTTATTTTCCTAATTCCTAAAATCCCTTAACTTTTCTATATCAACTTTAGACCTATTAGTCTTTTTCAGAATGCTCTTCTATAAATTAGCAACCAAAATTTCGATTAATAATTTGAAATCTTTTCTTACAATTCATTTTCCTTATCAAAATGGGTTTATTCATACTAGGTCCATAAATTACAATATTATTTTAACCCCAAGAACTTACAAAATTCTATTAGGAACTTCAAATCAAGTCACGGCCTTACCATACAAAGCGAGATAAGAGCAAAGCTTTTGGATCGCTTTCTGACCCTTTCTTTTGCCACTTAGAAAAAAAACTTACCCTCCCCTATCGATTAAAAATTATCTCACAATGTTTAACAACAAAATTCAATTTATAGTTAACGTGGGCACGTCAGTTTTTTTCAACCTCATGCTGCTTTACGCCAAGACGATCCTATCACCTATCATTTTCTGCCTTGTGACCAATCACTTTCACCCTCCTTCTTCAATCTCATAAATAATAACAACCATAAAGCGTGTTTCTATTAAGACAGTCCCAAATTAACTCATCTCCTCTTTTTTATGACTGCTGTTTTTCTTAAATTAGATAGCAATACGTAACTGAACGGAAGTAACAG